>JAJTUV010000469.1:600000-845000 GCA_021653895.1 Mastomys natalensis
TGTAAATATCTGTGTGTGAATGTATGTGTTTGTATATCTGTGTGTGAATGTATGTATATGTGTGTAAATGTATATGTATCTGTTTGTCAATGTGTGTGTATATCTGTGTGTAAATGTGAGTATGTGTCTGCATGTATCTGTATCTACATACAAATGTGTAAGTGGAGTGTGTGGATGTGAGTGTATAAATGTACGGGGTGTCTTTCTGTGAATGATGTGTGTATGTGAGGGTATGTGTGTTTGTATACCTATGTGTAAATATATGTGTGTATCTGTGTGTGAATGTGTGTATCTGCATATGCATGTGTACATTTAGTGTGTTGTGATGTATTTGTGTATGAGTGTGTATCTAAATGTGAATGTGTGTATATCTGTGTTTGTTACTGTGTTTGAGTGTATGTGTGTATGTATGCGTGTATGTGTGTGAATATGTGTGTGGTGGATATGTACCTATATGTGTATTTGTATGTGAGTGTGTGAGTGTGAGTTTATATGTGAATATGTGTGTATCTGTGTGAGAATGTACATGTGTTTATGTATTGTTGTAGTAATTAGTTGAATCGGCCTCTGGCTCAGGCCGACTATATAAGCTGCGGCCGCTCTGCCTAGCCCAGCCGCCATATTTCTCAGCCAGAGGCCAAGTGCATGCTGCAGCTAGAATCGGCCACCAGAAACACCAGCCCTGAAACCCACTAGATGCCAGCATGAGAGATGGCTCTGCCAATCTTCCATGCTGTCTCTGCAAGGCAGGGCATTGCACAGACCATTCCGCCATCCATGCGGGCCGAGTAAGAGAATGAGACTCTAATTCTTAAAGATTAATCAAAGGCTTATATATTTGAGAATAATCAGTAACAAGATACCCGTACAATCAGAAGTGTAACCCAATACCCAACCTAGGTATACCAACTACCTTTGACTGCTACAGACACTTGAACATCCATCTCCATCGCTCCTACATCTCTCTCTCTCTTGCTCCTCCACTTCCTTTTATCTCTTCCTCTCCTAACTTCTCTTCCTTTTCCTCTTCCTTTCCTAACTCCTCCCACCTTAGCTCCTCCTACAGTGTATCTGTGCGTGAATATGTGCATCTGTATGTAAATATATATGTGAATGTGTGTGTACATATGTGTGTGTGTGTGTGTGTTATTTTAAAGGGGGACTATACTGCTGAAAGGCACCATATATGTCACTAGGGTAACAGGTAAAAGAGATTTCTCCTGTCAGATCTTAATATATTGTCTATCAATATATTAATGAAACATGAAAACAATCAAATATTTGCATGTGGGCATTGCTCTGTGTGTGCCTGTGGAGGCCAACAGTCTATGTTGGCTGTCTTTTTCAACCACTCACCAGCCTTAGTTTTCAATACTGAGCCTCTTACTGAACCTGGAACTCAGATTCAACCAGGCTGGCTGGCCAGTGAACCCCAGAGATATGTCTGTCTATTCACCATTTTATTTTATTTTCAGTTTGGATACAACAACTCTTAGGATTTTTTCTTTGTTCATAATTTTAAAAACAAAGATTTGTGGCTTCAACACAGAAATATCTTTCTATTTATACTATTTATACTATTTGGATTTTGAAAAAAATTCTTAGATTACAATAGCTTTTCTTGTAACTATAAACAATTATAGCAACTGGATCTGTAGTTAATTCATATCATTTAATCTATATTTAAATTTGAAAATAAGTTTCACCATGTGAAATATTTTATATCATTAAAATTACCTCTTATAGTCATAGATTCTGTAACAGAGTCACTAATGGATTTCCTCCAAAATACTACAAGTTAAATTTCCTTAGAGGTGGAAACAAGCATATGTACTGGAACAGCACATGAGTCAGAAGCCACAGGTGACTTACAAGATTGGGGCAAGATCTGATGCACATTCCCAAGTGCATTTCAAGTTGACTTAGTGTAACTGGGTATAGCTTGCTCCGTGTAACTGGTGATACATATTTGGTAGCACAAAACTAAAGCTTAGCTCTCCTTGAAAATCATTATATGTTTTGTCTGTGTGTTGACTGGTAAATCTGTTACATTGATACTTGCCACCTGTGATCTAACCCCACCTGTGGTCTAACTAAATCTGTCCAAATTCCTCATTTTGTGTTTGTTCATTTTAGCTGCCAATTGCCCTAAATCTCCCATTTTTAGCATGTTAATTTCTCTAGAGCTTGAGCAGGACATTGAAGAGCAATTCAATTACTTGGACCCATTCCACATTCATTTGCTCCTGTTAGATAACTGTGCTCTTTCCATACTAGCTTGTTTCCACTTAATATAGTCTATTCACACTTGATGAACTACTAGTTGAATTTACTGTCAGGACTGGGCAGTTAATCAGTAATTCAAACCTTGGTCCCTCCCATATGAATAAATTACATATATGTTGACTGTACTTTTTTCAATCTGCTTTAGATACAGTGTATGTGTTAGAAATTGAATTTGCTACTAATTACTTACTATCCCTACTCAATCCTAATATTATTTTTCTCATCCCAGCAATCCTCGTTAAACTTGAGATTCACCATAATTCACTGGAATTCCATATAAAGAGGTGAGACTACATTTGGCTAGAATTCATTGCTGTGGCTTTGTTTGTTTGATAGATGTAAAAACAGAGAATAAAAAATATTAAAAAAAAAAATCAAGAACCAAGAACCATTTCGTTCTTTTTGATGAGTGAAAATGATGACTTTAAGTAAGAAGTGAGAAAAGTGCTGAGAAGCCAGTGACTTAATAGGAAAAAATACCATGGAGCTTCTGAAATCTCTTCTCAACTCTCTTGTTTTAGGTTTCACTATTTGATGGATTTGTAAGCAAAATGCTAATTTAAAGTTTGATAGAAGCTATCTCATCTACCTAATACTCTGGTTACATAAATGAACCTTTTCTGAAGTTTGTTTCTTCTGCTAAAATAACACAATACCTGAAATAGTTGCTCAGTTCATATTAATTATGCTTACCTTTAAATTTTACTAGAAAAAGATTGCTTTAAAGACATTCATGTTTTGGTTCAATAAGAAAAACTAATCACCTTACTAATACTTACCTGTTATTCACTTTGCAAGTTAATAAAATCAGAATTGTTTATTAAAACCTATGACTTATAGATATTTAATGGTTCGCATATAATTTTCAGGAATTCAGTTTAAGTCTTAAAAAGATGTGCCTTTTGGTTCAGCATTTATGATATGAAAATTTGACACTAAAACTTTAAAAAAATGTTAAACTCAACAATAGGTATCATTTACATAGGAATAATATAATAGCTGAGGTAATGTGTATACCTGTACTGTAACAGTTTTCTGTGATATTAAACATTCCAACTTAATAGGGAATCTCATTAAAGCAGAAAGTAAATATCTCAACATAGCTTCAGGAAGTCCCACAAACTGAGCAGATTCACTATGTCCTCCATTCCCAAGAGTAAATAATAAAGGTTGTTGAGAGCCAGGTTTAAAGCAACCAAACTGAAAGACATCTCTGAGTCCAAACCAGCTCCTGCAAAAGGCAGAGACCAGTCTCACTGCCTGGAAGAGCAACCAAGCCACTTTATTGTTAAGCTGTCTGTATCCTGTACAGTGTGCTCCAGATTCCCACTTTTGGCATCTGGTATCCATGCTGGGTTAGGCTTTGTTGATGCAGCTGTCTTTGAGATATATTGCTCCTATAAATGATATTTCACCCATGTTCCTGGAAATAACCCCAAAAAAATTGTTGGTTAACCAAGCTGTACTTGCTGGTATACTATTGTGTGTGTGTGTGTGTGTGTGTGTGTGTGTGTGTTTTCTGTCTGTCTGTTCTGTGCCTGTGTCAGTGTGTAATAAAAAAAAACATGCATTTATTATGCTTATTACGGCTTAACAACTAGTTGTTATGTTGTTTTCCTTTTGAATTTTTTTTTGCTCTGAGTAATCATGTTTATTGCTGCATTATTTACATTCACAAGATATAACTAGCCTAGACGACCATTAACAGAGAAATTATAAGGAAGCATCTCCAGAGTACCTGTAAGAATTATAGAATATGAGAATTTCCTTCTTCACAACTTACCAATTTTTACAGATATCAGATTTTTTCACTTTTTCATCCTGTTTTTTTTAACATAATATTTTTATTATGAGAATTTCATATTATGTACCCGATCAAAACCCGTTTCCCAGTTCTTCCATGCCTGCCCTCACCCCTGTGACCACTCAAAAATTTAAAATTGAAATTTTTAATAAAATGTCTAAATTTATGTTTTCTATATACTCACTGGAGCATGGTCAAACCCTCAGTAGCCTGCCCCTTAAATAGAACTGAGTCGTTCCTCTCCTGTATCCCTGCCAGAAGCTATCAATTGTGGAGAGCTACACTGCTGAGGGCCAGTCTCAAGCTTGGAGAGGGGTTCCTGAGAGAAGGGGTGTTTGAGAGTGGCAAATTCATCATGAGGTACAAGCTGATGGCTTGTGTTGTGCTCCTGACAGCTTTCTCTGGAGATCACTAACAGCTCATCCATTGAGTTTAGCTCTCCAGACTTTTATTTACATATCAATTCAGTCATTTACTCCAGATTCTCCTTTGATTATCCCACCAATCAGCATTCCAGGACCCCAGCCCCCTTGATTTTAGAAAGAAAGAGCAAGCACTTTTTTTTAAATTTACAAATCAATTCAAAGATATGCCTACCTTTGTAAGCACACACAACACACACACACACACACACAACACACACACACACAAACTTAGCTTAGTGGGATCTCATCCAGAGATTACCATTCTGACCACACCTGGACCTAACTTTTCTCTGTCCCAGGCTGTCCTTGAACTCAGGAATCTGCCTGCCTTTGTATCTTTCTGACATTCTGTTTCACAGTGCAGTTGCCTCTGTTCTTTTAGGTCTGTGAAGTCCTTATATAATTCATATTGCATCCTTATATTTTGCATAGTTGAAAAACTATGCATTCTTGCAGTCAGGTTTTTATAGTTCTTTCCTACAGCCTTAAGGACTTTCCTGAAAGTAGCAGTGTTCTACCATTTTGCTAAGACATTAGACATACCCTTTCCTCCTGGACTCCTACTGTTTCTGATTATTCTGGGGGCATAAACCTTGCCAGAGAGGACATTCTCCTTAACCTTGCCAGAGAGAATATTTCCCGAAGAAGGAACATGAAGCTATATATATGCCTCATATCCATCAATAATTTAAGGACAACTCACGACTGACTCTGTTCCAGGGGCAGGAACCATGCATGTCACACCATCCTTTCCACATGGCTAAGCCAGACTTGGTCCTAAACTTCAGCATCCTTATCACAATTTTTAAGAGTTCTCTTTCATAGCTTTCTGTTTAGGCTGCTGCTTTTTCTTGGAGTTTAGATGGTTTGGTTTTCACAGAAGCCTTTCATGTACTTGCAACTGGGCATCTACAGTCACCTATATCACTGCAAAAGTAGCTTCCTTGTTCTTTACAGTCAACAGGTGCATGGTTTTCACATCCTTTCTGACTTTCTGTAGTCATGCACAAACCATGACCACAACCATCACCAACAACCCTCCCACCACTACCACCACACCCCCACACTCAGGCAGCTATATGATCTTAGACTCAGAAAAGGCCTTTGAAGACAGCTTGGACCATGACATCAAGTGGAAGCACAGGTTACTCATATCACTATATCCCCTAGCAGCAGAATAGACAAGGACATCAACATGGCTTCAGGCTGTTATATAAGCAACAGATATCGTTCATGACCTTGAGTACTAACATGGGCCACAGATATCAACACAGACCCTGGCTCCAGTAAGATCTTAGCCCCAGAGATGGCCCTAAGCAGTAGCAAGGATCAGTGTATCAACCATGGCTTTAGGTGAAAGTACAGGCAACATGTATCAGTCTGGTCTCCACCACCATCGAATGCCATAACATCTCCAGTTTTGCCGCTCTCCACAGCACATGTACCACTCCACTTTCCTATTTTTCTCAACTCTTCATCATGTATTAGTTCAGAGTAGTGGTGACTGCCAAAGGTGATGTGGCCTAGGTAACTTCTGCCTAGTATCACTACATTGATCTATCAGGGCTCCCTCCCTGTCTGGGCTGAGTAGGTGTGTGTGTGTGTGTGTGTGTGTGTGTGTGTGTGTGTGTGTGTGAAATTACCCCAAGGAAAGTCTCATATAACAATATCATAAAAATTTTTACACAGAATAGCAAGGAATGACTCTATTTATGAAAGTTTTTCCAAAGACACACAGGGGCAATGATGCTTAGCTTAGCCACATATTTGGAAACTCTTCAATCTATGATTTTCTAATGCTGAAAGTTAAAACAGTACACAAAGTATATTTATGTGACACTTGAAATTTCTGAGGAAAAACATAAGTAAAAAAGAAACCATAGTTTATCAATGCAAAATATGTTGCTTTCTTAACACACATAGGAAGAAATATTGGAAGAAAAGGGACTTAGTGGAAAATAGAAAATGTCCTTTAAATCAACTTTTGATACTTGGACATTTTCATAAATGTTCCTTTCCCATGAGAATAGATTAAGCCCTGTATGTTATTCTGAACGATATTACTGTCTGTTTTGTGTTTTCTTCTAACATTTTAAAAATATCCAATTACAATTTCCTTTGAAAATAGATCCTCTTTTCATATAATTTATCCTAATTATTGTTATTATCACTCTTCCCAGCTCCTCCCAATCTCCCCTTACCTCTGAATTGCTCCATCTCTGTCTTTCATTAGAAAATAAAAGGCTTCTAAGAAATAACAACCAAACAGTAGAAAATAAAATATACTAAGAGGAAGCAAAAGCTTTCACATGGAAGTCACACATGGCAACTCAATAGGAGGAAAAGAGTCCCAAGATCAGGCAAAGAGTCAGAAACCCACTCATTCTCATAGTCATACTCACAAAAATACTAAAATAATAGCTAGTTATTTGAAGAGGACCCAGTGTACACCCATGTAGGTCATGTGCTTACGACTTCTGTCTCTGTTAGTTCAAATGTGCCTTGCTTGGTTGATTCAAAGGGCCATGATCATCTGGTACTCTTTATGCCATTTGACTCTTAAATCTTCCAACATCCTCTTTCACAGGATTTTCCAAGCTCTTGATGGGGAGAGATTTGTTGGAAGCTAAGATTCTGTACAGAGCCTTAACAACCTAAGACATAAATGCATTGCTTTTGATAATGCATATTCCACGAAGGATAAGGAAGGCATTCTTGTCAGAACAACCTAACACATGCTCAGTCCTGTTTATGAAATAAAAAATGGGGAGATGTGGATAGCTTTGGGGGCTGCTTGGAAGGAATCTGACATTGGCCAAGGACAAGAAAGTAGGCTTCAGATAGGAATCTGACATTAGGCTAGAACAAAGAAGTAATTTCAGGCAGAAATCTAAATCTTAGGCTAGAACAAAGAAGTAGGCTTCAGGCATGAAAATGGCTTTGGGCTATGATAGGGAAGTAGACTCAGATATTTTAGTAATCCTGATAAGCCCTTAGAAACAGTAATCATGGGAGTGATCACGGAATATATTGATTGCCTTGCTTGTGCTTTGACTATTTATGTTTATTGTCTTGCTTGTTCCTTGACTATTTGCATCTATTATATTGCTAGTTCCTCAAACTAGAACTGACCTTAATACTCGCATGTAATTAAAATGGTATAAAAGCAGATTGGGAAAAAATAAATAAATAAACACCATCTCATAAAAATGTCTGCTGTGAATTTTAGTATCTGTTCCCATTTGTCTTTCTGGGTCTGGATTATCTCATTCAAGATGATCCTGTTTTTGTTCCATCCATTTGCTTGAAAATTCCATCATGTCATTTTTGAATAGCTGAGCACTATCCCATTGTGAAAATATACCGTATTTTCTTTATCCATTTTTTTCTGCTGAAGGACAGTTAGGTTGTTACAGATAAACAGCAGCTATGGCTGTTGAAGATAAAGTCATAGTAAACATGGTTAAGCAAGTTTCCTGGTGGTAGGATAGAATGACCTTTGGATATATGACCAAGTGTAGTATAGTTGAGTTTGAGATATATCAATTCTCAATTTTCTGAGAAAACACCATATTGATTTCCATAGTAGCTTTACAAGTTTGCACTTCTATCAGCAATAAAGAAGTGTTCCCTTTGCTTGACATACTCACCAATATGAGCAGTCACTTTTGTTCTTGATCTTAGCCATTCTGTTGAAAAAAATAAAATCTCAAAGTAGTTTTGAGTTGCATTTCCCTGGTGACTAAGGAGATCTATATCCCATTAAATTAGATTATTTTAAATAATTAAATTTAAAATTAAATTAAATTAGATTATTTGTAGATATCTAGTTTCATAAGTTATTTATATATTTTGGATATTAGCCCTCTATCAGATGTAGAATTGTTTAAAAAAAAAAAAAAAAAGGAAACCAACTTTTTCGCATTCTGTGAGCTCCTGCTTTGTCCTATTGACAGTTTCCTTTGTCTTACAGGACATTTTCAATTTCATGAAGTCACATTTTTTAAATGTTGATCTTAGTGCCTTCACTATCAGTGTTCTGTTTAGAAAGTTCTCTCCTGTGCCAATATGGTCAAGGCTATTATCTGCTTTCTCTTCTATCAGATGCAGGGTATCTGGTTTTATGTTTATGTCCATAATCTACATCTAATTGAGTTTTATACAGGGTGATAAGTATGGATCTATTTGAGTTCTTCTAGATGCAGACATCCAGCTTGACAAGCACCATGCTGTCTTTTTTTCAGTGTATATTTCTAGCTTCTTTATCAAAAACCAGGTCTATATGTAGGCTTATATTACTCTAGCTCTGTAGTACAACTTGAAATCAGGGATGGTAAAATCTCAAAAAATTCTTTTATTTTAGAGAGAGAGAGAGAGAGAGAGAGAGAGAGAGGAGAGAGAGAGAGAGGAATGTGTGTGTGTGTGTGTGTGTGTGTGTGTGTGTGTGTGTTTGAGAAGTGTCCTTTCTAGGTCTGTGAAGAATGGTGTTGGGATTTTAATGGAAACTGCATTGAATTTGCAGCTTGTTTTTGGTAGGGTGGCCATTTTTTACTATATTAATCATACCAATCTCTAAGCATGAGAGATCTTTCAATCTTCTGATATCTTCTTCAGTTTATTTCTTCAGTGTCTTAAAGATTTTATCATATAAGTCTTTCACTTGCTTGATTAGAGGTACCACAGAATGTTTTGAATTATTTTAGGCTATTGTGAAAGGTGTTGCTTCCCTGATTTCTTTCTCAATACACTTGTCATCTGTGTGGATAGCTACTGAATACATTTAGTTAATCTTATGTCTACCATTTTCTGAAAGTATTTTTCATGTTTTGTGTTCTCTGATGAAATTTTTAGGGTCACTTTGGTATACTATTATATTATTGTCAAATAAAGATACATTGACTTCTTCCTTTCCAATTTGTATTTCCTTGATCTCTCTCACTTGTCTTATGTCTCAAATACTTCAAACAGTACACTGAATTGATATGCAGAGAGCAGACACCCTTATCTTGTCTTGTTCTTGATTTTAGCAGAATTATTTTGAGTTTCTTTCCATCTAATTTGATGTTGGGTATAGGCTTACTGTAAATTGCTTTATCATATTTCAGTATGCCACTTGTATTTCTAATTACTTTGTGACTTTTAGCATGATAGGGTATTGGATTTTGTTAAAGGCCTTTTTTGCATTGAATAAAATGATCATTTTTTTTTCGGTTGATTTTTATGGTGTATTATGTTTGCTAATTTTTATATATTGAAAAAAATCCCTTCATTTCTGGAATTAAGCCTAATATGTCCTCTTTTTTTATTCTAATTTTCTTAGCTGGACATTCTTTCTCAGTCTTTTAGTTAGTTTGGGTAAGGGTTCTCTATCTTGTTGGTTTTCTCATAAAATTAACTCTTTGTTTCATTGATTCTTTGTGTTGTTCTCTTTGTTTCTATTTTATTGATTTCAGCCCTTATTTGATTATTTCCTGTAGTCTACTTTTCTTGGGTGGCTGCTTCCTTATATTCTAGAGTTTTCAGGTGTGTTATGCTGTTAAGTTGCTTGGGTAAGATCTCTCCATTTTTTTTCTTTTTTCTTTTCTTTTTTTTTAAATTGTAGGCACTAAGGGCTATGAACTCTCCTCATAGCACTGATTCCATAATGTACCAAAAATTTGTCTTTATTTTCATCGAATTCTAGAAGGTCTTTAATTTTTTTTTTTTTTTTTTTTTTTTTTTTTTTTTTTTTTTTTTTGGTTTTTCGAGACAGGGTTTCTCTGTATAGCCCTGGCTGTCCTGGAACTCACTCTGTAGACCAAGCTGGCCTTGAACTCAGAAATCCTCCTGCCTCTGCCTCCCAAGTGCTGGGATTATAGGCGTGCGCCACCACTGCCTGGCTAATTTCTTTTATTTCTGTCTTGACCAAGTATTGAGTCAGCAGAAAGTTGTTCGTTTTCCATGAGTTTGTAAATTTTCTTTTGTTTCTGTTATTGTTTTTTTGTTGTTGTTATTGTTAATATCTACCTTTAATTTGTGGAGGTCTGGTAGGATGCAGCAAGTTATTCCAATTATCTTGTATCTGTTAAGACTTGGTTTTAGTCTGAGTATGTGGTCAATTTTGGAGAAAGTTCCATGAGGTGCTGAGTAAACTACATTATTTAATGTTTGGATGAAATGTGCTATAGGTATCTCTTAGGTCACGTTTTCTTTACAAGGTCTGTTAACTACAGTATTTCTCTGTTTGGTTTTTGTCCTGATGACCTGTCCATTGGTGAGAGTGGGGTCTCTCACTATTGGTGTATCAATATGTCATTTATGGTCAGATCATTGTCAGTATGTGATTTAAGTTCCAGTAGTGTTTTTTTTTTTTATATAAACATGAATGCGTGCATGTTAAGAATTAAAATGTTCTTTTGATGGAATTTTCCTTTGATGAGTATGCAGTGTCCTTTCCATCACTTTTGGTTTGTTTTAGTTTGACATATATTTTGATATATATGAAAAGGACTATATCAGCTTCTTAGGTCTATTTACTTGGTGTTGCTTTTTCCAACCCTTTATTCTGAGGTAATATAAATTTTTGACACTGATGTGTGGGTTTTGTATGCAATAAAAAGATGGATCCTCTTTTTGTGCATCTATTCTATTACTCTGTATCTTTTTATTGGGAGAATGAGACCATAGATATTGGGAGATATTAGTGACTAAAGATTGTTGGTTCTTGTTATTTCAGAGGTGGTGATAGTGTCAATGTGATGTGACAGGATCTGTGTGTGTGTTATGTGTGTGTGTGTGTGTGTGTGTGTGTGTGTTTATATGTTTCTTTTCTTTGGGTATGACTGGTGTGAGATTATTTATTTCCTATAAATAAATAATTATTTATTTCATGGGTGTAGTTAAATCCATAGGTTAGAGTTTTCCTTCTAGCACTTTCTGTTTAAATTTGACTTTATTATGGAATATCTTATTTTCTTCGTATAGGGTGTTTGAAAGTTTTGTTGCATATATTTGCCAGAGGGACTTTCTTTTTGGTCCAATTTTTTTGCCATTTTGTTTCTTGTTTCTTTTTAGGCATCCACTTCTTTAAGCTAAACTGTTTTTTCTTCTATGATTTTTCTAAAAGTATTTTCTGAGCATTTGAGTGGGATTCTTCTTCCTCTATTTCTATTATTCTTAGGCTTGGTCTTTGCATAGTGTCTCAAAATTTCTGGGTGTTTTGTTGGGGATTTTTAATTTCAACTTTTTTTGACCAATGTATCCATTTTTTCCTACAATATCTTCAATGCCTGAGATTCTCTCTTTCATCTCTTGTATTCTTTGAGGTGAAACTTGCCTCTGTAGTTCCTGTTGGAATTCCTACATTTTTATTTCCATATTTCTCTCAATTTGTGTGTGTGTATGTGTGTGTGTGCGTGCACATGCATGTGATGTGATTTATTGCTTTTATTTCCATTTTTCAGGTCTTAAAAAGCTTCATTTCCTTGAAATATTTGTATTTGCTTGGTTTTATTTAATGGAGTTACACATTTTCTCCAAATTATATTTATGTTATCTGGATTTCATTTTATTTTCTTTAATAATTTATTTATTCACTTTACACCCTGATCCCAGCTCCCCTCCCTCTTCTCCTTCCAGTCTCACCTTTAAAAATCCCTCCCACACTATCTACTCACCTTCTCCTCAAAGAAAGGGAAGCCCCACTTAGGTACCACCCCATCATAAGACATCCAGTTGCAGCAGGACAACCTCTCCCATTGAGGACAAACAAGGAAGTCCACTTAGGGGGATGGGATCCAGTGATAGGCAACAGAGTCAGAGACAGACCCCACTCCAATTTGTAGGGGACTCACATGAAAACTAAGTCGCACATCTGTTACAAATGTACAGGGTGTCTCCTATTTAAGGACCTCCTCCATCTTCATATAGTTGGGTTCAATATCTTTTTTTTTTTTTTTTTTTTTTTTTGTGCTTCAGCTATGTTGAAACATTCAGAGCCTGCTATGGTAGGACAGCTGTGCTGTAGTGCGGATATTTTGCTCTGGCTGTTATTGATTGTCCTCTTATGCTTGTGCCTAGCTTGGGGATGATTATAGATCTAGGTGCTGATTTCTGGATTTGTCTTTATTGGGTGACTGTTTTCTTTGGTTTCTGTTTCCTCTCTGGATTTCAGAGAGTCCAATGGCTGTGTTACTTGTTTTACTAGCCTGCTCAACTGATGTTTTCACAGGGAATGACTGCTGGTGTTAGAAGCTGGGATGCAGGGAATAGTAGAGAAAAGAAGGTTAGAATGGGATAATCTGTGGTAACACAGGAGATATAGACAAGGGGAGGGAAGCTGCAGCTGGTGATCTGTTGCAGCAGTAGGGATGAGATGAGGAATTGGGTCTGGGGAAATACAGAGTAGGGAGTCTTGGGACAGCCTACCTCCAATTGTTAATTTTTCATACAGTACCTTTTGATCATATTCCTTCCCTTGCCTCAACTCCTCCTTTACTCCTACCCAATGTCATATTCATTTTTACTTTTCCCATACCTCCTCTTTACTTTATGTTCTCTCTCTACCTTAAAACAGAAAGAACACGCCTACCCACACATAAGCATGAAGTACATTTTGTATAGGCCAATTACTTCTGAACATAATGCTTGCCAGAGAGTGTGAGTAATATACACACCATCCTTCCATTGAGAAAAGCTGAATTTTCCCTCCTCTAGCAGTTATCACTTATAAATAGATAGTTCTTACCTAAGGTTAAGATGTTGTTCGTACTTTGCCTTCTCCATTTAAATTGTGTCTGCCTTAAAGTTGCACTGAAATGATTCCTTATTAAGGGTAACAAGTAAGTTAGCAATAACCACATCAATTAAGACCATATGAGGCCTTTAATAATGACCAGACCAAACATAGAATAATGCCTTCAAAATGTCTCTTGGTGCTGAGAGAAATGCTCAAGGGTACAGCATTTTAAAAGACAAAACAGAAAATTATATCAGCATTTAAAGAGGTTAAATAGTGGTAGTGGGTGTTGGAGTATCCTTGTAACATTTGTGGGGATTTTGCTTTTATTTTTTTCAGAGCTTCACAATATTTTCCAGACACAATTACATTTGATTTATATTTTTTCTAGTTTTGTTTCATGTTTAGCTTGAACAAAATATAATTTTTTGGTTAATACTGGACTGTCATCAGAGACATAAACAGTTCTAAAAGCAATACAAAGGTGGATGTAGCTATGGGGTGGGGGGTAGTTGGAAGGCTTGGGAATATTTAGGCTGACCCAAAATGGAGTCAGATCAAGATGGAGCTACTTCAATCTCTTCATCACATTCAACTCCAACTTGGTAAACCAAAAAAATTTCATTGTGCTTAGTTACTCGAATATGGGTGAAGCATATTTGAATATGGTTGAAGTTGTTTACAGAAGCATAAAGAAATTACAAACAGTTGAATTACCAAGAGACCTCAACATGAGTAATAGGTACACTATATGGTCTGTAATACATACAAGTGGATATCAGAGGACAACTTGTTGAAAGTTATTTTTCACCTTCTACTATGTGGTTTGAAACTCAAATAATCAGACCTGAGAACAAGCATCTTTATCTTCTAAACCACTTCACTGGTCACCTTTATTTCTTTAGTTAAGCATTCCTCTAGATGCATATACCATTTTCAGTGTAGAGAATTTTGTTTTCATTTTTTTATTTGTTTGGTTGGCTTATTGGTAGGATGTCTAACTAGTTTTTTAAATTAGATTCATAGAAGAATAAACAGCATCAAGTGATGTGGAACAATTTCATAAGAGAAGTCAGGGGTTAGCACAGGGCAACTAATGGAAGCTCAGGAAACTTGTTTGCAAAGCTGCCAATAAATCAAAGAGACGCTTTGTAAAACCCCTAGAAGTGCCATGTAGAATCAATAATATAATTTCATCAGTATCAGCACTGATAATGCTCCTCTACAGAAGGTCTCATTCATGCATTTCATGAAGCAGTCTTATGGGTAGATCACACAACTGCCTTGACCCTTAACAGGGGTTGACTAGCTTGAATGTTGAGACTAATTCTTAGGCAGACTCTCAAGGAGAGCATCATAGAAGTAGAAATGACGTTTTCGTGAAGTTGACATGAAGGAGCATCAAGACCTAGGTTCCTTTGACTTGTTCTAGAGCAAAGGTAGAGTCAGTGGCCAGCATGTTCAGCAAGATCAATGTACCTTGAAGAACAGAATTATCAAAAATCTACCCATAGTTGTTGCTACCTGGCCAGTGAGAGCTTCATAAATTATATACAACAGTTTTTTCTTCTTTTTTTCTTAAATGTCCACTTTTCTTAGTCTTTTGATTTCTTTTGTCAATATTTGTTCAAGATAATCCTTGCACATGCACATCCTTTAAAAATTACTTTTAGGGCCACGATGATTACTCACAGGGAAAGAGTAAAGACACTTGCCTCCAAGACTGACAGAGTTGTATTCCAGGACCCATATAGTGGAAGAAGACAACCAGCATTGCATGATGTCTTCTACCTCCACATGCACCTTGGCATTTGCTCATTCAGACATATGTAGATAAACAAACAAATATGTAAATAACATAATTTTAAACATCTTAAATGATTTCATTTTTACTCCAAATCTCCAAATATAACCAATATAACCCAGTAACAAATTAGAACTAGATCAAATTTTATGTAAAATAAGATGAAGGGTAGAGGCTTTGTTTCAACTTTGCATAGCAACTCCAAAGACAGCATCATTGTAGTATAAAAAAGGGTGTGGGAGAGAACACGTGTCATTTCTATATTCATCAATCACTTGTTAACAGTTATTTTAGGAACTATATATTTTAAAGAACTTCTAGTTGACTATAAGCATCCTTGGAGCATATAGGAAGAACACAATTTATCATCCTTGGAGTACCCTTTGCCAAAGAGGTGCAGGTACTGGTTTCAGTGGCTCCAAATGTAAAACAGGAGGCCAAACTCATGTTTTGGAAAGGATAAGTATTGTGATCTTTATTGGCATACCTCTTAGGCCAATGATTCTCACTATGTTTGTTTTCATCCAAAGCATCAGTCAAAATATATTACTATACTTATACTATGTTTTTCTTAAAGATTTCTTTATATTTTATTGCAAAAATTTCAAATTCTGTCTACTTAAGAAATTGTTCATAATATTATTGTTTATGATAATTCTACTTTTAAAACAAACTCATATATCAAAGAGAAGCTTCAATGTAATATTTTTCTTTTATAGTTAAGTTATATTCATCAAAGAGTGTTTATACTTATCTCTCAGACAAAATGGGTAAATGAACGTATCCATATTTGTAACACCCCAGCATTATCATAGTACGTTTTATTAAAATATTTTGGAAAAAAAATTTTGAGGAGGTTGAATCATATGTGTAGCATTTATAGTACTGAAGAATTATTTCTTTAAAAAGACAATTCAAAGAGTTATACATATTTCATTTGTTTAGGTTACCTTCTAAGGCTCTGAATAATACATGGAACAATATACTTAGATGGCTGGTTCTAGCCACAGTATTTAGTTGTTTTATATGTAAGAATATTTATGTATGTTTGAATGATATATCTCACTATCATACAATGACTAAAATTAAAAGGAGTAAGAAAAACATTACATTAATATAAATTCAATTAGTAAAACAGTATCAATCTATTATATAAGTTGGGCAAAATGGTATGCAGTGAATATGAAAAAATGCATGTTCATTCTGTAAACGTCATTCAAGACTGAATCAATATTAATGTATTATATAAAATCATGAAGCTTATAATTCATAAATAATAAATTAAAATAAAATTTAGAAAATGCTTTTATAATGGATTTTAATATGTAAAGCACTTCCAAATCAATTATCTTTAGTGATATCCAGCTAGCTAAGAATTCTTTCACAGACCTGTAGCTTAATACAAATGGATTCAAATGAATAATGTAATCACATTCTACAAAGGGAACATTCAACCAAATAGAACCAGCACAAGTTATTCCTAGAGAAGCTAGGTAGATGAACTGAGTGTTTTAAAATAATTTTAAAGAATCATAAATTTAAAGGAAGGAGATAGACTATTAAATTTTATGCATAACAAGTAATTTTGATAAAACATTAATGCATTGTCACTCCTCTGTAAGACAATTGTGATTCCCTAGCAAAGTGTAGCTCTTTAACCACATATACATCAAAAAAGATTAGCAATTGTGAGAAATGTACTTTTCAAATTTTATGGAACACATTTTGAGTTGACATGTACTTAGAAGTTGACCTGTGATAGCAATGAGAAAGCTATTTAAGTTTTAATATATAGGAAAAAGAAGTACAATAAAATACCTGGAATTACAGTCTTGTCCCAGTAATATAGCAATTCCACTCCCAAGCAATTCTAATAGTTTTCTCGTGATTTGTAAATTGAACAACCGATGACAATTCTTTTAAAATGGGTATAACAGTTATATGAATGGATACAGTGACAATATAGTCAAAGTAAGATAGCATGTATCAGAAGGATGGTGAGTGAGGAAGTTATTTGAAGGAATAATTATTGTATTTCTACTTACAAGATGTCATTGTGACATTAAGTAATTAATCTTTCTCTAACTATGCTGTATCATTTTCTCTTACGAATAGAATTAGTCTGCACTGACAAAAAGTTTATTCCACTCCATAAATACTTGGAATGCTGGCTGGTATTTTAAGTGTCAATATAGTAATATCTATAAAATAGACAAGCAAACTATAATAAAATAGATACTGTAATACTTCAAAAGTAAGTATTTTAATTCCATTTGTTTTTACACAATAATTTTAAATATGTGATTTGAATCCAGTTGTTGGTTGAAGATAAAGTGCAATGTATGACTTGTGTTGCTAAGATATTAGTTTGTCTAATGATTATGTTTTATGTCCTGAACGGAGCAGTAACATAAACAAAGTGGCAACTACCTTTAACATGAACATTGTGCTGCTGTGTCTTATATTGTAAACCACACTTCAGAGTTGAGAACCTACTGTTTTATTAAGTTGAGAAAATTAAGGAATCTAAACAGCACAAAAAATAGTATGTCACAAAATGGAAAGACTTTCAGTTTTTGTATTAATTATTTATTTGCTTTACATCCAAATCACAGCTTCCCTTCCTCCTCTCCTCCCATTCCTTCCCTCTCAATTTTCTCCAATTCACTCCTTCTCCCCTATTCTTCAGAAAATGTGAGGTCTCCTATGGAAATCAGCCAGGCTTGGCATAGCAAGTCGTAGTTAGACCAAAGGCCTTCAATTTCTATTTAATTCTTGCTCCTTGAAAAGTCTACAATCTCTTTGTAGTATTCATTAGGAATACAGAACTCTGACAACATTTAAAATGTTCTCTACTTGAATTTCTAAGTAATAGATCAACCTAAAGTTACAATGCAGCCAGCCTAATAGCATCTAATAATTAGGTGGAAACAGTACCTAGTAGCATGGCTTTCATTGTATATTTAGAGAACATCAACTAAGTGACAAGTACTTTTCCAGTGACCAAGAATACAGCATATCTTAAAGCAAACTCTTTTACTTCTTTGAAATAATATTCCAGTTTAGAGATGAACATAGTATGGATATGTGATATAAATATCAATGAGAGTATAAAATAACTGGAAATTCCTGGCATGGTTCTCACAAAGAAGATTTTTAATAAAAAAAAAACTATACAAAATGAGAACATGGGCCATAAAGAAATTTGAAAACCAAGAAGAGTTCAAATGCTGGGTTACAGAACTGCATTTCATCCATCCAAGGAACAGGCAGGAGATCCAGGTGGCTACTGAAAAGGGAACAATGGGCACCCCAATACACTGTGGTCAGGAAATGACCTGTACTGGAAAGACTCAAAATGTAATTGTTTATACAAGGTTGAAAGCAGAGTGAGAACTCATAATACTCATTAGCATAATTGGATGAGGACTGGCTAATATTTGGACTTGGAATGTGAGCCAAACAGGATGGTTAGAAAAATTTCGTAGTCCTTAGTCATATAGTATTTAGGAGAAGGATACTACCAATTTCTGAGGTGAAGAATAACGTTGGTAGACCAGAAGGAGAGTAAAATAAGGGATTTGGTTTCCCTTAGCAGATTCTTTTATTAGTGATCAAAATTAAGCTGCTAAATATGTCACTGTAAGTACTTCTGTAAGTTCTAGAAAAAATACAGATTTGAGATATAGTTTTCAAATTGATAGCACACTAAGGCTATGAGAGAGTCATGTTAATATCTAAAAGAAACCACTTATGAAATAGAGCAAGCCCATTGTATTCCATATCCAGAAGGCAAAATTAGGGGCCAATTAGTACAGTGAAAAGAGAAGCACCTCAGACTCAAAGACTCTATATAAAGCAGTTCTTAAGAGCAATGTAAGAGCTAAAACACAGACAAAAAATGGAGAGAATGAACCTTCTGTGTGGGTTGGTTTTGATAGCACATAGACTTGTGTGATTCTGTTAAGATTTACTTGTGGCTAAAGAGTAGAAAGTTTCTGATTGGAGTTTCTCAAGAAACAATGGAATTACAGAAAAAAAAACAGGTAACAGAGAAATATATATTTTAATTTTAACAGCTTTTTAGCAACATTACCAATGCAGCAGATATGGCATTAGGACAATAATTAATGGATTCTACTTTCTACTGTCATAGAATGTATATTCTAATAAAGAAAATATATAAAATATAAAAGTGGATATGTGTTTATAATTTTAAAATCTATGTTATGAAAAATATATGTCTATAATTTAAAAAAATCTGTTATAAAGGAGGTAGAACCAGCCTTTCTGTGCTTTGAAAAACAAAGAAGAGACAATGATGCTAAGACACTCCAGTGGAAAGTTCCTTAGTATGACAAAGAATCTAGCATGATTCATACATCAGGGAGACTGTTTCAAGGTGAAGAAAGAAAGTCAAAAAAATCTTGCAGGGCAGAATAAAGGATTACATTTATATTTCACCATAGAATGAAAAGCCACTGGAGAGTGATGTATGCAGGAAAAGGGTCACCCTTGCTCTCCTTTTAGGAAAACTGTTAATTCCTATTTAAAAAGTAAAAATAGATGCAGAATTACAAAATATGTATACTCTGATCAAAAAATGATAATGATTTTGTCCAGGGTAGTCCTAATCACATGAGAAAATACTGGATTGGTTTCATATACATTCGGACAGTAGAATCAATTAAGCAGCATCAAAGATGTGAGTGGTGAATAGAGAGAGGAGTTATTAGCAGTTTCACCAGAGAGTTCACCAGAAATATGGGGGGATCACTGATGGAGAATGCAGACTCAAAGAGGAGTTGTTTTATTTAAATGTAAGTTCAGGTTATTAGAAATGTGTTGATGATGGTAATATGAGAGAAGAGCAGTGATGAAGAGGAAGAAAAAGAAGACAGTTACTCTCCATTAAGGAGAGGCAGAATTTAGTACACAAATGGATTGCTTAGCCTTTCTTGTAAGCTTGGTTGGTTTACCCAAACAGGTGAAATAAAAGAGCATGTGTATGCTAGAATGAAAACGTTAGACAAATGTAATGGCCGGATTTCCTGATTCTTTTCATTTGGATTTTCTCCTGAGTGAAAACAATCAAACAATGATATCTTGTAAGACTGAGGAAAGACAGTGTTGACAATCAGAAGACAGATAAACTTAGGAACTCTTTGCTGTGGTGGAAGAATGAATTAATGAGGGAAGTTCATCTGGTCATTTTCATGCTATCTGAATTTAGTCGTAATAAAATTTAAAGTGAGATGTTTATCTCTAGCTACAATCCTTTGGTCAGAAGCATATCTAAAGGTAAGGTAATAGTTATATTTTATTTCTGTTTAGAATTTGGCAGGTTAGTATTTGTCAGTTAAAAGAGGATAGTCAAGGGACTAAGTGGGTAAAGGCTTCACATTCATGATGGACTATAGGGGGAGATTCAGAAAGAAAAGGAAAACTGAGCTTCCTAAAATATTAAAGCAGGAAATTGGATGACTCTAAGCATCGGCAGAAGACAGTGGGTGGAAAATAGATAAACAGATGCTCAAACTAGAGTCAATGGATTGGCTAACAGGAGTTAAATGAAGAATGACTGAGGAAGTAGTTTCATGGTTACGTAAGCCAACACTGTTTAAAACCAGATAACTCAGAAGTGGTTCCTTTAAATAACTACATAAGCATGTATGCTCTCAAAAGTTACTTTATTATACATTTATTATATTTGTTAGTAGTTACAAAAGATATTTTTCATGCAAATACCTCTTATACGTTCAGTGTGTTTCATCCTGTTCCCATCAGCTTTCCTGGTTCTCCTGAAGGTCTTTGCTAATACATCCATGAAGAAGCCAAGCTTGAAAACCTATTTCCCCTCAATCTTACTCATCAACAAAGTGTTCCACACAACCCTACTTCCAATACCAAACTATATTACAGCCCACTGTTTCTTTTGCTTCTACTCCAAAATAGTCTCTACGAATGAATCATGTTGCCTCCCCAATATCCTGCTAGAATAAGCATTACCAAGGGCTGTCACAGCTAAGTTCCATCCATCTTTAAGCAATGCTTCTCAGTACCCAAAATTATTTTATAAATTTACTTGAATATTTATTAACTGTCTTTCCATGTCATAAGTTCCACTCTCTTTAGGCCTGTACCCTCAGCTGCTCACTCAGGACCTGGCATACTGTTAGTCATGATAAATATCTGTTGAACAAGGAATACATTTCTTGGTCAAGTTCCAGCAATTTAAAGTCTCTTATGCATGAGACAGAGAATGGAAGCATTCATTATTCAGGGAATGAAGAATCTGTTACATTTAAAGGTTTTATTTGTGGACACAATATTTCATTTCTCTACATTTCAATACCCTAAATATGAAAAAAAAATTGAACAGAATTCACGTCAAGCAGGGCCTCCTACACTAAGGTTCAATTATAGTAACCTCTGATATCTTGATCAGTTGGAAAATCACACATTTTAATAACCTGAAATTCTGTCCTAAGTTCAAGCACATAGAAGAGGGAAGGCAACTGTGCTGACTCATTTGCTATCATCACAATTTCCAGTGCTGGTGGTACTCAGGAACAGGCTCTCAGATGTGTGGGCTGCTTGAGAGAGCCTTCAAGTCTGCTTCTGTTGGAAGCACATACCAAGCAACCTTATGTTGGCCTGCATCCTGCCAACAGGCATAACAGTTCTAGGTCATTACTTTGCCAATGACTTTGACACATTTTACCTACACAGTATCACACTGAAAGCTGCAAGACTTTGGCTTCTCTCACTGTCAGTTCATCAACAAAAAAGAATGTAGGACACTGGGCCAAGGCTCTGATCCATGATAAGGAGAAAGCATCGAGGCTAGAATGGGCTTTCCATTACTCTAGCTGGGGAACATTACTCATGTCAGAAACAGTGTGCCAGTTGTTTTTGTAAAGTTTATGGATTGCCTAATGCTGCCTGAGAAAATTCACGTATTAACCAAATTAGGATATTTATGCAAATTTATGGTTCTGAATAACTAAGCTGAGGGTGTTTTTGATGTTAAATTAAACAGCATCTCTTATCTTCTTGTCTCTTTTGGAAGCATTGTATCAAAGCTAGCCAGACAAGGCTTGTACATCCCATCTAATATTGCCATGAACATGGCACTTTACTGAGGCCAGTTATAGTGGCTTTAGTATAAAGAAGTTGCCAGAACAACAGCCTGTACTTTTTAAGTCATTATAACTAACAGGCTATCTTTATCCTCTGGTGAAGATACTTCCAATCAGATTTTTAGGTCAGTAGCAAGTTTGCCATCAGAAACGATGATAATGATGATGGTGGTGGTGGTAGTGGTGGTGATGATGATAGTTTTAGCTACTGAATTTCATCATTTTCATCAATGTCACAGTTTTAAAAACAAAGAAACATTATGAATATCATTATTTTTCCTTTACATCATTTTATATTTTGGTTAACACCCAAAGAGTAGATATGAATGCTGCCTAAGATACCACAATAAGAGCATCTTCTAAATGTGATGTAGCAAATTTTGTCTTTTCAATAGCAAATGTATAAAAGTTACCTCAATATTTTCACCTAATATCTCTACAGGAAATTACCACAATAGCAGCGACACTTTTTAAAAATAAAAATCAAGGTTAAACAAACCAAGAAATCACAAGGAGGAAGCTTTGCACACTATTAGCACTATGCTCAGCTGTTAGACTTGTCCTTCCCAGCCTGTCTGTGTTCAGTTACTTAAATAAATTGGTCCATTTAAAACTGCAAGGCATAAAATAGAGCCACTTTAAATGGGTCACACTCTAGATTTTCTGCTTTAGGTAAGGCATGATTTTCACTTTACTTCTTAAGAATGAAAACAGTCTTCTGTTCAGGGTTGAGTTCTTCTGATTTAAAGGAGTAGAGGAACTAAAGGGAAATTAGAAGTCTTGTGAATAGAGGGTACTTTAATTACATGTAAAAGCTGCTGCTTGCTACATTAGAGAAATCTTCAATCCCATCCTACATGAAGATGTTATACAGAACTATAATGTATCTAGTGAGTATTCATTTTCCTTTTCATCCATTTCCCCAAAGATGAAGAGATGGGAAGTGCTACGATTCATGTGGGTGCTCATTTGAGGCAGATAGTATAGATACTCTCTTCATGCAGAAGTGGGAACTATATGGATGCCATAATCAGTCCCAATGAGAGGGGTGTTCACAATGAAGGTGCGGAACCATGGCCATTCATCAAGTCATTCCTTTGGGAAATTACTTTATAAAGCCCAGTTAAAGCCGTTTAATTAATTATTTGATTGCAGTATCAGTTATAACTGTACACCATGAGTATTTCTCTCAGAAGAACACTTATTCAAAGGGAATATAATCCAATTATAACTTTTCTCATTATTTCTTTATTGCAGAAAAAATCTTAATAATGATTCAGATTGTATATTCAGTAATTTTGGAGCTAAAGACAAAGTGATGATGATGGTGATGATGATGATACATCTTTCCTTTAGCAGACCACCATAAATCACAGTTTAAGAAAAGCAGAGACCTCAACATTCAAAGAATATAAGTATGGTTGACTAGTTAAAAATACTTCTGTCGCCGGGCGGTGGTGGCGCACGCCTTTAATCCCAGCACTTGGGAGGCAGAGGCAGGTGGATTTCTGAGTTCGAGGCCAGCCTGGTCTACAGAGTGAGATCCAGGACAGCCAGGACTACACAGAGAAACCCTGTCTCGAAAAAACCTAAAAAAAAAAAAAAAAAAAAAAAATACTTCTGTAAAATGTTTTCTTTGGAAATATTTAGAGCACTCAACTGATGAAAATAATAATAATATTTTGTCCTTGTTTGTGGGTTGAAAGTACTTGCTTTATATGTAAAGTATAATATTCTACATAGTAAATAGATACTCCAGAGTTTTTTTTTTAAAAAAAAAAAAAAAGAATATAAGTATGCAACTGTTCCCCTGTAGCCTGAAGCAATGTATAAGCACCAGCAAAGTTTAGAGAGTTTTATAAGAGAATTGTGTTATGCCTACTAGAAAATGAGGAAGGGGAAAGAAAGGAAGAGAGATAAAAGCTAGGGAGGGGGGGAAAATAAGGAAGTAGTGGGACGGAACTTTATGGTTAGCGAAGGCTAACGCTGATCCAGAAGTGGATATAGTGTCATTCCCAATGGTTGAAAAGACAAACAAGCAATCTCAAGTATCTCAGCAAGTTTACACTAAGAGCTCTGGTCATAGTACTTTCCATAATGCTCAAAGGTCTTAGGCCCAGGGCTAGGACTTGTTTCATTCCATTTTTCAATAATTTTAATTTTTTTAATTACACAGCTTAATTAACATATGATTGCATCATTTACCACTTCCTCCAGTTCTTCGCAATAGACCCTTGCTCTTACACTGACACTTGAGTTTTCTTTGAAAATAAAATACATATGCAGAAATATATAAATTTCAACCTGCTGCATCTTTGTTGTTTGTGTGCATATTGTTTCAAGGCTGACTACTTTGCTTTGGTGTTGTGTAATGTTATTCTGAGGGAAACATGAATAAATATCTTCCCATACCCAGTTCCAATATGTATGTTTTACAATTTACTTTTATTGAACTTTGTAACAATTTAAAGTTACTTCTAACCTAAACTGTCAGAATAGTGTAAAATACTTACATTAAATTTTGAAATTGCTTTGGAATGTAGATACCCTTAAAATTTATATGTATAAATGCTACTCTTGGCGTATTATACCTGAATTAATTTATTTCATGCTTACTTATTTTAGCATAGTGGTTTTGTGCTCTTAATCTGGGCTAGCAATACATTTATTTTACATAGAGTTAGAACTTAAAGTCAATAGAAATAATCCAGGATAGAAAGAGAATTTTTAATATATTCCTATTATGATTATCACAGTCTGAATGTGCTACGTGTCGGGCTTATTTTAACAGACTTTACACATTAATAAACTGCTATGTAGGTGGTAAAACAGAATTAGAAAGATTGCCAATATTATAATTAGACTATTTTTAAAGAAATGGTATCAAAATTATTTAACATAGTGACATTTGGGGTTAGATGGGTTGCTCTGTGGTTCAGAACCCCTAATGCTCTTTTAGAGGATGAGAGTTCAGATTTTAGCACCCATATTGGGCAGTTGACAGCCACATGTAACTCTATGTTAAGGTGATATAATGCCTTCTTCTGACATCTGTGCATACCTAACCACAAGTGGCATATACTCACCTAAGCCCTCCCAGAGAGATAAGCATGTGATACACTTAAGGTTTATTTGATTTTTCTATAAGTGGAGTGACAATTTTATATATTGATATTTTTTAAAGAAACACTTGATTTGAAATAAACATTGTTAGAGATTGCTTAATAATATGTTTCACAAAACTCTTGGCCATCAGTGGGTAGATACAAGCTCTGAGAGGTGATCTAGATAGGTAGGTGCTAAATTACAATAAGAATTCAATATGAATGATCTGTTACAGTTCATATTTGGTTGGAAAAAATGGATCACTAAAAGAATGTTTTTGCAAGATATATCTGTCCATCTATCTGTCTCTCTGTCTGTCTCTCGGTCAGTCTGTCTGTCTCTGCTTTCTAAGCATTTGAGTTGTGAAACTGTTGGATTTCTTTCTCCCTCACTGTGATCTAAAATAATGGAGTAATTTGCAAAAGACTAAAATTTTTATTACTAATCCAAAATAAGCCCCCCTTTTCAAAAGTTTCTCTGAAGTTTTTTTTGTTATAGTTGTACTTTGAAAGCTTTCTGCATCTCTATAATGTTTAAATGTAAATCTACAGCTCATATCTGTCTCCAGACATTAACTTCCCTTATCCAAAAGTCTTCTTACTATCTCTGTTTTATAATATTCCTACCCTCAAAAATCAAATTGCCATATTT
Source organism: Mastomys natalensis (assembly GCA_021653895.1). Classification (NCBI taxonomy): domain Eukaryota; kingdom Metazoa; phylum Chordata; class Mammalia; order Rodentia; family Muridae; genus Mastomys; species Mastomys natalensis. The sequence goes on from JAJTUV010000469.1 coordinate 625,934, forward strand.
ATTAATCTCTCTCTCTCTCTCTCTCTCTCTCCCTCTCCCTCTCCTTCTCCCTCTCCTTTTCCCCTCTCTCTCCCTATTTTGCTCCCTCTGTCCCTCCCTCTCTCTTTCTCTCTAAATAAACTTTTTCCTATAGCTTCTCCATCTAAGATAATGGCAACTCTTGCATCCACATGTCCAGATCAAAGCAATGTTTGTTATAAGCTTTATATAGAGAGAATCCAATTCCACTCTGTAAAGAAACCCAATATTCCCTATTACATAAGTATACTCACAAACTACTGAAAACTTACCCATTGTCGATCATTGTCTAGTGTATATTTCTATCTGAAGCTACAACATCTTCATTGTAGTCTCTTCAGCTCTACTTTTTTCTACCATATCTAAAGACTTTTTGAAAAAAAATGTAGCTAGAGCAAACTACTTAATAAAAGGAGAATATCCATGCAGTTCTCTGCCAAAAATCCTACCATAGCTTCTTTCCTACAGTCACAGATTGAAAGCCAGAGTATTCACAAGGAATTGGTCCCTTACTTGTCTCACCTACCACATTTATTTTCTGTGAAACTTTTCTAACCACAGTAGATTTGTACTTGTTTTTAAACACAAGACATATACTCTAGTCTTATAAAACAGGCACTGGCTTTTCATTGAGTTTATATTGTCTTTGTGGTGATAGCCATAAAGGCAAATCCTTCACCACCTTCCACTTCTGCTCAGTCAAGCTTTTGTGGAGACCCTTCTTAGTACTTCAACTCATCTGACATCTACTTTATCTATCCAATAAGCTTTAATTTTCTCTGTATTTTTCTTTCTTCCAACTACCTACCAAATTCTTTCACTAAACTCATTTGCTGTCTTATTGTGTTAAAATATATGTTCTATGAAAGCAGAGACGTCATCCCCCAATGCAGTACAAGAACCTGTCACAGCATTTGGAAGACAGTGGAACTCAGGGAAACTTTGGTTGAATGATTGACTATCAAAATGTCAAAATAAAGATCAATTCCAGGCACATTATATGTTATTTATAGATCTGCATTTTAGTAATTATTACAGGAGTAAATTTGAAATTATATAGTTATTAATAAATAAGAAATATAAATGTCTATAAGGATGAGGATGGCAGTGTCATGTACAACTATCTGACCTTACAATATGCTACATGTGTCTGAATATAAAAACTTCCCATTAAGCAATTTGTACATTCAACAGATCTTAATTTCAAAGCATGTTCCCTGGACACAAGTACAGCAGATAAACCAATGATAGTATGGGTATATTGTATTGTTGTTGTCCAGGAGATGTGAACAAAGGTTTACTCTCCCAAATAGGGTACCAGTGACAAACCAAAAGAAATAATTTTACCCAGTTCATCTTGATTCAACAGTAGTTTATTAGAATTATTTAAAGGAGCATGGCTAAGAATGGCCCATGAGTGACCACAAAGTAGCTATATCACCAAAAAGCTATCACAGAATTAAAGCTGCGACACACAGCTCCCTGCATGACTTGCAGGCAAGTCCACCAAAGACATTCCAAACTCTCCTAACAATTGTTAATTATTCATATAACCTTGTGGAGGGATCAAATGAATTATGTAACTTTCTGAGTTCCTTGAACTTTGTATCTTTAGCAAGATTCATTCACTTCCATGATTTATGGACCTACTTCTTTCCTCTAGGAAGGAATGTTTCAGTGCCTTGAACTAGCAGCTCATCTACAGCCATACCACCCTGAGTGTTCCCAGACTCATCTGATCTCAGAAGGTAAGCATGGATGGAACTGGTTGGTATTTATCTGGAAAAAATAGTAGGTAAAACACTGTCTGAAATATGTTATTATTCAGCATTATAGGAAGAACCTGAGGCTTACCGCAGTAGTAAAATAACATGGTCTTCATAAGAAGACTATCATGCTGGATAGGTTTATTTCAACTTGACACAAACTTAAGTTATCTGAAAGAAGTGGACCTCAGGGGGGAAAAAAAAAAAAAAAAAAAAAACCTCTATATGATCAGGTTGTAGGTAGGCCTATAAGGCATTTTCTTAATTAGTGATTGATGGGAAAGGCCCATCTCATGGTGGGTCATGCAATCCTTGGACTGGTAGTTCTGGCTTCTAAAGGAAAACAGTCTAAGCAAGCCATGAGGAGCAAGCCAGTAAGCAGCATTCCGTCATTCACTACATCAACTCATGCTCCAGTTCCCTGCCCTGTGTGACTTCTTGTCTTGACTTCCTTCTATGATAAACAGTGAGTGTAGGAATGTATGTGGAAATGACACTGTTATGGAAGTACAAACCAAATAAAACCATTCCTACCAACTTGCCATTTGGTCACACTGTTTCATTACAGCACTAGAAACCTTAACAAAGACAACTGACATCTCAATTAATTAAACCATAGAAAAAGAATACATAGGGTTATTATCAGAAGCTAGGGGAAGGGAATGATGAGAAGTTGTTATTTAGTAAATAAAGTTTAATTTGGCATGTGTAAATATTTTGAACATCTATTTCTCAGTACTGTAAAGCTCCTCGCGCAATACAACTGGGTACTTGTTAGACCACTTTTGGCCCTGGTTTGGGCCTTGAGGACAAACCTGAGCCTGACTCGATTTTTGAGACCTGCTCTCTCTTCTGCCTGGGAATGACTCAGCATGACCTGCACCAGACCTTGCCTAGCTATCGCTGATGTAAAATGAACCTATTGGCCCCGCCTAGTCATTGTCACCTCACACCACCCTCTCTCCCCATACTTAAGTGTCCACCTCCTTTTGCTTTCTATATAAGCAAGTGCCTACCTTAGTAAAATGAGTTTCTGCTTTGACAAGGCTCCCAGCTTGGTGTGTTTCTTTTGGGCCTTTGACACTCTCAGCCCCCAGCAGGACCAGAGCCTCTCTCTCTCCTCTCACCTGGACCTGCTGGCAAGGAGCTGACAGGTACTTAAGTGAGGAAGTTGTCATATGGTATTAATTCTTGTCACAAAAAATACAACTTTTAATAAATGATGAGAAACATGCAAATTGTTCTAAAACTTTTTCAAGATTTTTGACAAAATGTCCATCTAAATGAATATGAAAATCTGGAAACCTTTTATTTATTTAGTGCACAGTCATTTCATACACTAAAGCTTTAAGAAAAAATTTGGAAAGAAGGAAGAAAAGAAGGAAGAAAGGAAGGAAGAAAGGAAGGAAGGAAGGAGGGAAGGAGGGAGGGAGGGAGGGAAGGAGGGAGGGAGGGAGGGAAGGAGGGAGGGAAGGAAAAAGGAAGAATCTATCAGGGGCAATTTGTTTACTTCCTACATGGTAACACTATTAATGACACTTTGACACTAAGAATTTTCTATTCCCTGGAAAGCTATCATATTTCTTTCTATGTGTGGATCATCTCACAATAATATATCCATTTGCATCTGTATTACAGATGCAGATGCTCACAGCCAACCATTGGACTGAGCACAGGGTCCCCAATGGAGGAGTTACAGGAAGGACTGAGGGGCTGAAGGGGATTGCAACCCCATAGGAAGAACAACAATACTAACTACCTAGACCCTCCAGAACTCCCAGGGAGTAAACCACCCACCAACCAAAGATTACACATGGATTCATGACCCAGTTGCAAATGTAGCAGAGGATTGCCTTATCTGGCATCAGTGAAATGGGAGGCCCTTGGTCTTGTGGAAGCTCAATGACAAGCATAGAAGGATGCTAAGGCAGTGAGGAGGAATTGGGTGGGTGGGGCAGCACCCTCACATTGACAGAAGGGTATGGGATGGGGGCTTGCAGAAGGGGAACTGGGAAGGGAGACAACATTTGAAATGTAAACAATTAAAATAACCAATGAAAAAAATAAAATAATAATAAAGTATCCATTCTACTTTCAGTGACAAGGAATATTCCCATGAGTTCTTCTTTTGTGTATATTTATATATCTTCTTTTTGTAAGAATTGCATTTGAGTAAAGTCTGATCTTTTTGTTGCAACAGTGTTCCAATGTTCTTCTTTTATTCCAAACTTATCTTTACTAAATTCTTATGTCAGTATAACATAAAGGTCCGATATAAAGTAAATGTTTATTTTGGCTTGGGTATTGGAATAAGGTGACAATGTTCACATGGCTGATACTCAGTAACATTTAGCAAAAACAGGTCACAAAATTTTCCCAGTTCCTGGAAATAAGAAACTCCCATGATGCACCTGGCATATCTTTTTTGCTGCTGGGAAAGGAAGCATGTGCACATGGGGCTCTGCTGGAAACAAACATGTGTGTTTGCGTCTAGTTTTCCTCATATTTTTCACCTCATGAGTCTTTCCTATCTGTTGGTGTTAACCCCTGGTTTTTCTTGCCTTGTAAAGTCATAACCATGATTATCTAAGGTCTATGACTTATGCATTTCTCTAGTGAATCATGGAGCTTCTTAGTGGTCTGGGGAATCTCAATGCATTATGATATGAGACGTATATAGAAAATTATTAGACACACATTCAGATCTCCATCAGCATTTCAACTTTCCCACATATTTTGCATCCTAATGAGAAGAGATAGTTGAATATAATGAAGAGAATCCAGTGCTGGCTTTGTTTGTTATATGATAAAGACATACAGATACAAACAATACACAGGCTTATCATAAAACTATTGAACAGACTAAGAAGAATGCAATTTATTCAAAGGTATTGCTTCAATCTGTTAAGTATTCCACAGAGAGAACTGAGAAATCTTTCTAAGAGAACATTGAGGATGAAAGAAGATGACTTGTTTTAAAGTGTATATCAGGCTTTTTATTTTGTAAGTATTCTAAATGCTTGCTACAGGAATTGTATTTTAATAAATTTATACTTTTAAGTTGACACATTTTGTGGTGCAATTATAACAAGAGTATTATTAGAGATGCTAGACCAGGTCACAGAAACTAAAGGCTGCAGTCATTTACAACGTTTGGTTTCACAAATTCAATGTGAGAATCTGCCATGATCTAAAATCTAGACACTGTGGTAGTGTGTCAAGACTTAACATGTTCATTTTTAAAAGCAACTTTTAAAGGAACTTTAAAACCAACTCTCTTATTATTAGAAAAGAGTATGCTTTCTTTAATTTCTAAAAATCGGTGGGTAAAATTTAACAAATTGTCCTGAGTTCATCATTCATAGGTTGTTTTTTGATAATTACAAATTATATTTAAAACCTGTTTTTATTTCAGCAACTACATTATAACTATTCCTTTTGTTATCATGTATCTAGTGTTATTCAATTTCTGTTTAAAAGAGTTGTAGTTGCTGAGTCCTTGAAAAATGAGTATTTCTCAATATCTATACCTCAGATGAAAATTCTAGATCAATTTGTTCTCTTGCTCCACTTTTCTACTTTAAAAGCTACACATTGGGGGCTGAGGAAACGACCCAGTAGTTAAGACTATTTACTGCCCTTGTAGAGGACTTGAGTTTGGTTCCCAGCACCCATAAAGTAACTCACAGATGCCTGTAACTCAATTTTCAGAGGATCTGATGCCCCTTTTAACCTATGTGGTCACTGCATATACATTGAGCATATGCATACACTCAAAAGCACTCACACACACACACACACACACACACACAGAGAGAGAGAGAGAGAGAGAGAGAGAGAGAGAGAGAGAGAGAGAGATTCATTAATTAAAAAAACACCCATATGAAAGTGGATCATTCTGTTGGCAATTGTGTCACCAGTATGAGTCCACAAAACAGTAATTTTCTTAACTACCCTTTGATTTGCAAATTCTCCAAACTGGAAAATATACAAGTAGTAACAGTAACCAGATGTGGGTTATGTTCCTATAACTCTATCACTTGGGAAGTAGAGAATAGTTGATACACTCAGCTACCAGTGAGTTTAAACCAGCCTGAGCTGCTTGAGAGCCTGCCTCTAAAGAATAACTCAATGGGAGGGACCTTAGATGAAATTTACTCCAGTAAGGAGATGGAACTTGTAGAGCCCACCTCCAGCAGAAAGTCACAGCATCAAGTGAGGGATGGAGTTGCCATCCCACAGTCCAAAACTCTGATGCATAATTGTTCCTGTCTGTAAGAACTGTAGGGACAAAAATGGAGGAGAGCCTGAGGAAAAGGACAGGCCCAAAGTGGGATCCAGCTCAAGGGGAGGTCCCAAGGCCTGACACTATTATTAAGGCTATGGAATGGTCACAAAAAGGGGCCTATCATGACTGCCCTCTGAAAGACTCTACAAGCAGCTGAAAGAGTCAGGTACAAATATTTGCATCCAACCAATGGACAGAAGCTGCTGACCCCTGTGATTGAATTAAGGAAAAGCTAGAAGAAGCTGAAGAGAAGGAGGATGACCCTGTAGGAAGACTAGCAGTTTCGATTAACAGGACCCTGAAATCTCTCAGATACTAGACCATCAACCAGGCAGCACACACCAGCTGATATGAGGCCCCAACACATAAACAGCAGAGGACTGCTGGGTCTGGGTTCAGTCAGAGAAGCTGTACCTAACCCTCAAGGGACTGGAGGCCCCAGGGAGTGGTGAGGTCTTCTGTGGTGGGTTGTGTGGAGACGGCATCCTTGTGGACACAGGCAGCAGGGAGGACGTATGGGATGTGAAACAGTCAGAGGGTGGACCAGGAGGGGGATAAAATCTGAAGTGTAAAAAAAAAAAAAGTAAATAAAATAAAAAAAAAAGTAATAGATGGTTAATTTCTTAGCAAATAAGGCTGTTGGTAGACACACAGTTTCAGGACTGATCATGTGTAGAGCTCTGATGGAACTGGGGTTTTCTTTACATAAAAGTTATCATGTAGATTACCATAGTTTCAGGCATATTGTCAGAGATGAAAGAATCCACAGTCTGAGGCAAGTAAGAGTTTGTTACTCTGATAAGCTGCAACGAATCCTTGTTTTCTTATATCCATCCATATGTCCAATGCAAATAAGGCAAAGTAAATAGTGGCACACACAGTAGGCAGCATGCTGGAGGAATGTGCATCCTGATCTCAGGGAATAAAAACATTTAATGGCATCTGTACAGAAGGCCTGACTTTTGTTCTTGATTATTGATACAGGACAGCCCAACCGTCAGTGAGTGACACCATTCTAGTGCCAAGCGGGCCTGGCTTATATAGGAAAACAAATTAAGTAGGAGACTGGGAATAAGCCAGCATATAGCATTCTGCTACAGTTTCTGCTTCGAATTCTTGTTTGAGTTTATGTCCTGGTTTCCCTTATGATAGATTATGATCTGGAAATATAAACCAAATAAATCCTTTCTCTTCTAAGCCTCTTTCATCATAGCAGAATGGAATCTGTAACACATTCATATAGAGAGGAATCACAGAAAGGTCAGTTCCATTAAAGTGTGTTGGCCCCCATGGCTGAAAACAACCCCAGGTAGTCGGGGAAGAATAGCTGGTCTGCACATAAGTGAATACCACCACAACTGCCACAAGGCTGCTCACCTTCCGTTTCCCCATGGAGTTTAAACCACCAAAATCCCAGGGATCCACAGAGATCATTGGTATATATTTTCTTTTGTTTCTTTGTTTGTTTATTTCTATCTTTCTTAATTTGGTGTTTAATCAGCTTCTCCTTTTGAAGTCTAGGCTGTCATCAAATTTATAGCAATTTCCCCCCTAACTTTCCAAAAGTTGGTTTAAGAGCTATGAGCCACCATGTCTGGCAGACACACACTCGTCAGCAGCATAAAGAATGACTCACAGAATCGGAAACGGAGATCTATTCTAGAAGAAACAAGAACACTGTGAGCTCTGTGGACTCATTACCTCTAGTAAGGACATAGTCTGAGCTTTCAGCCATCTTCACATTGAAGAGTTGGTTTCTAAAACCTGTGTACATAAAATGACCTTTCCTGGCAGGGTTTGCCTCTTAAAATGTGCGAATAGCTGCTCCTTATGAAGAACTGTTTCTTGCCTTGCTAAGGCTGTTCTATTTTCTTCCCATTTCACAATATGCCGCTCTAAAGCAACACTTAGACATTAAATTACATTAAAATTATTTCAAATTATATTCACTTCCTCAGAAGCTGTCTTGAAATAGTTTCCCCCCTTTTATAATATCTTCCCTGTTTTATCCACAGCATTGCAGAGATGCTGTGTCATGCCAGCCATCGTAATTCTTTATCTGTCCCCATTTTCAATGGCTCTGTTCTCTTAGTACTGAAATTGGAACAAAAAACTGTGTCCCCCTTCTAGTTTTCTAATCTAGAAGTTACTCAACATGTCTTCATCCATTTCATAACTGACATTACATATGATAATAACCAATAGGTTTAGTACAGAAGTATTAATAAACTATAGGCAGAATCATGTGCTAAGAATTATAGTAAATGACAGAGAACAAAGATTTATTACCAGCATCATTCACCTTAAAGTTTTTCATGGCTGAAAAGCAGAAAAGGACGTGTAAAATACAAAGAGCAGGTTTGAGGAGCTGGTTCCATACTTAAAGTACTTTCTGTGAAAGCATGAAGACTATTTAAAAGCTAGGCATACCTACCTTTGTGCCAGTAATGTGATACTAGGGGAATTAGGGTCAATGGGATACTTAGGCTTTTCTGGATATCCAGTCGAGCTGAATCCGTGAGCTCCATGTCATTGAGAGACTCTGTCTCAGACACCAAGGTGGAGAGCAATAAAAGAAGACATCTGACCTGGTTTATAGCTTCCATGCATGCTCACAAGCACACAATGAAATATAAGTTTGGAATTTAGTAAATATGATATTTCATACTATTAAAGATGCTACCTGTAACAATGTCTTCCATTTCAAAAGGAGAAAATGTGAAGAAAGTGATGGATTCTGATACTGTGGGAAGAGTGATATGTATGAAAAGAGATGATTTTACTCAGAGTCATTTTACTGTATTTCACAAGAATCACATAGATATACTTTCCTTTGCATGTGGGGTCTGAAGAAAGAATTTTTTTTAAAAAAAAAAATTAGAACTATTTGTAAAAAAAAAAAATACTTTCCAATTGTCCTATACTATTTTAAATAATCAGAAAAAAATTCATGAACCACACTCCTCTTTTTTGGTGTTTTTATTGCTGCATTATATATAATAAGTTAACTTTCATAATAAATATATGAAACTTAAAAGTGATGTAGTCTAAATTCAAAATAATGTCAATTAAAATCTAACCAAAAGTATATTCAGGGCACAAAATAAGTGAAAAGTACGTTGTGGCCATGAGGAATGTTCATATTTACATTTTCAAAGCAGAATGGTCAACTACATTAAAATATTTTACATATGGTAATAATGGAAATTATTTAGGATGCAAGACACATGGCCATATATCATGAGCTGAACCTCTAATTAAGAAACACAATGCTAATAATAAATTGTCTATGAACAAATGTTGTTTCATTTGCTTTGTCAATACTTTAAACAAGAACAGAACTCAGTGTCTTTGTGCCCAACAGTACTATGTAGTATATCTTCTGTAACTGCATATCTGAGTTAATAATTTAATCATAAATACAGGAGATATTTGCTCAATTATAAAGAACAGGAACTTTTTACTGTCCAGTATAAATATTTATATATTAATAAAACAGAACATTTAAATATTTGCCAATGATATTTGTTTGTTATTTTTTAGTCAATGTTAGAAATAATTTTACTCAAACAACCATAAAATAGAATAACTACCAACATTTCTAAATATAAAATGATGGCCGCTGTTTCACAGTAGGAACTTTGAGGGAGTCTCAATATCACTGAAAGCTAGTCTGCTTTGTAGAATCTAGGATGCTAGGATGCCCTCCAGTTTCATAAAAGCAATGACTTAATTGATCCTGTTAAAACAGTGGTTGCACTAGGAGCTGAATAGGTGCTCTGAGTAGGTGAAGTCATGAGGGAATATGTGTTGTTTACATGAGTACAGCCACAGCACGGATCATGGCCAGCGGAACTTGGCAAATCCTTTCTCTGTATTGATCAGGCTTGAAGTTGAGAAAGCCGTCTTCCTCTAGTTCAATTACAGATTCCAATACAATTCCAAATGATTGAGTATTATGGGCAAAACTAGCAATTACAGGTTCCTCCTCTTAGATGTTTACAGTGTGAGATTGCTCACCTATGGAGACCTCCTACGGAGACTAGCTAACTCCTCCTGTGCTGTACATAATAAACTACCTGAGGTTCAGGGTTGTGACCTAGTTGGTGCCTCAGAGGACCACAGTCAATCTGACCTCATCTTTTCTGTTCATGTATCTGTGCTTCTGTGCTTTCGTCATTCCCTCACAACCCCTAGGTGTTGAATTGATTCTAGACGCAAATGACACTGGAGTCATGTGTGGTAGTTTTATGGTATTCTTATACGAAAAAATGCCTCCATAAGATTGGCATATAGGCAAGTTCTGTTAGCCATTTACTTGTTTAATATTTATAAACAACTCTCTATGGGTGGTGCCATACCTGGGCAGTAGCCTTAACCTGTATAAGAAAGCAGACTGCGTAAGCAAGGATTGAACAAGCTAGGATTGATTAAGCCAGAATTTAGTATTCAGAGTTCCTCCATGGCTTTTGCTTCAGTTCCTGTCTCCAGGTTTCTGCTTTGAGTCCTACCTTGACTTCCTTCAGTGATATATTGATGTGGAAATAGAGGTGAAATAAACCTTTTCTATTCACATTAATTTATATCAGCAATTGAAATTGAGTTAAGACAGAGGGTAAATATAAGCTCTCTCCTAAAATGCTTAGCATATTTCTCATGTTTATGCCACTAGTTTGTGTATGTCTATTAAACTAGTGAAAAAAACCCTAAATGTGCAGTAAATAACAATGTAACTTAAGCATACATACTGGAGAATTGGATGGGGGATAAGGGGGGAAACTTGGAGGAGAGTAGAGGCCTTGATCAGAAGGTAAAATGAGTAAATTAATTAATAAATGAGGAAAAGGCATACCTACTGGAAATTTATATGAAAATTGAGCATGACCAATTTTGGGATATAGGAATCAAAGAACTGATTATTGAAAATCAAAAAAGAAGAAAAATAAACAAGATGATTACTTATCTTTACATTTTTAAGATCCAAATATGAAAAAAAGTTCAAATACATAGGTGATAAAAAGCTGTCTACTCTACATTCTTAAATCACATGTGGCAGTAATTTATTTGAAAGTAACTTATACATTGAATTTTAAGGACTCAGTTTATAAATGCTTGGAGTATGTGTGCCTTCTTCAGCCACATTAAATCAACAAATCCAAACACATTATATACAAAAATCACAAAATCTTGATGAGAGGAAAAAAAACATTGTTGACTGCTAGATTAAAAAAATTAAATAAAAAATAAAAAGTACACATTTCATATTATATACACCATTCATACTACAGAGAGCTCAAAGTAATTATACATAGCCTTTCTCTTAAAAACCTTGGATTCTAACCTAGGAGTTTCAGTTATTTGGCATCACAGATGTCAGACTGTCTGCCAGGCATCATAATGCATGATGCTTGTTCTGGGTTTGTTGGAGGGATGGCTATCAAGCATGTGTAGGAAAGCTGTCCTGATCTATCAGTCCATCCACCCTCCTCCTTTCTCCCACAATCAGCAAGCAATTTATCAAAATATCATTTCCAAAAACATCCAGAACTCTCTGGGAGTTTTGATCAATTTTCTCCATTCCGGTAAAACTGAGCGATGCTGGGCAGCCCTTGACGAATGCCCACTTAGTGTCTGTTCCTCAAACTTGCTCAGCTGGGAGCTGATGAAACAGCTTTAGCACAAATACAGACAGTTCCAGCAGTGGACAGAGAGAATGAGGACAAATACATCTTTGTAAAAACTGAGATCTGTCAACTCGGCTTAATGCTTATTTCTTTTCCTGGGTCAAGGTATTCTCCATAGTATTAAGCCTTCAGTCACTGACTATCAGAGCAATATGTTTCTTGAGTAGTTACAGCAGACATTAGTAGTCAATGGAAATGTATTTATGAGGTCTTGAAATATTGAACAATGAAAAACTACATATAATTCCTAAGTATCACATGGATTAGTGTTCCATTTGATATATAAACATGTACTAAAGTATACAGCATTCAGTCTAGTCCACTCAAGTAGAAATGTTTTTCGCATCCTTACAATTACATACAATGGTTTCATAGAAGTATGCCTCCTTAGTTTTGGGAGATGCTTCTGCTGTTTTTAGGACCTAGTGCCATATAAGCCAAGGTGAACCTTTTGTGGTAAGTAGTGAAAATCTCACTAAAGCATATGATAACCTCAATATTGAGCATTATACCTGGTTCAGTGTTATTTTCTGTCAACTCAGCTAAAAAATACAACAACTCTGATGTTTCACTTTCCAGGTATTTAAAACCTAGAGAGTCTAACGTTCTGGGAAAAGTACCTGAAAGAATCATGTTTCTAGGTCGTTCATAATCAATTTCCCAATAATAGATTTGTGCTCACTTGATGAAAACTACAGGAATATAGCATGTTTGCATGTATATATAGATTTTAAAACAACTTTGTCCTAAACCTTCTAATTTCTTCCATTTGTTTTCATAAATTATTATCAAAAAAACATACATAAGGAAAAATTTCAGAATAGCCTTTTAGTATAATTTTCATAGAATATGTTTTGATCATGTTTTCTCTCCCCTAACTCCTGTTAAAACTAGCAGGAGAAAGTAACATAAGGATTTTTAAATGGATGAACAGAATTCTCCTCAAAGAAAAATAAAACAAGAGATAGGCTTTAAGATGGAGAGTTTATGGAAAGCCTGGAAATCAGAAAGAGAAAAGCCGGAAACCTTTTAAGAATCAGAAAACTGATATAACAGCACAGAAAAAAATCCTGGCTCCTAGTGCTGGCCTCCACAAGTAGTTAAGGCAAAATCATTCCTCTGTAGGGTTTAGGGAAAAAGTCTTAGCAAATTCTTAACTGCACAGAATCTATCAACTCTTGCCATTGGCAAGCTTCAAGACTCTTACATTTTTCAAGCTCAACTATTTAAGTAATCTGACATTTGCTCAGTAGTCTGCCTTTATAAAAGGATTGACATCTAGAAAACTCCAGGGGTGCTGTGGTTGTAACTAGAAGCTTTGGTGAAAAAGAATCTAGAACATTTATAATACAAAAGCATAGTATCAAATACCAGCTTGGACTTGTTATATGTATATCCATAGACACAGTATTTACTAACTCTTGATATAAACTTCTTTTTCTGTATAATGATAATATAAAGTAATTTCCCTACAGGTTACTCTCATTAATCCAGCCCTCTCTCGTTCTGTTTCTGCTTCTGCATCTCTCTCCTTTGTGTGAGTACATGGTTGTGTTATATATTTGTGTGTATGTGAGTGTAGGGTTTGTACCCATTCTGAAATGGAGGCTAGAGATTGATAGTAATTATATCCTACTGTTGCTGTACCTAGAGCTCACCAATGGTCTAGATTACCTGTTCAGCAAATCTCTATCATTTTCCTGTCTCTACCTTTCATCGATGGGATTTGAGATACAGACACCCACACTCAAGTCAAAACATGCATATGAAAGCCCTGAATTCAGGTCCCCAGGCTTGCCCAATGAGGATTTTATCTACCGCACCTTCTCTTCAGCACTTTCATGTTTGATTCTTTTTAAACCAAATGAGAATATTCATGTAGAGCTTAATTAGTAGAATGGCTTGACATTAGAAGCTCTCAATTAGTCTTCATTTTTTTTTTAACTATAGAAATAGCTTCACGGGTAAAGATAAGACAGAAGAATTAGTGTAGTAAAAATATTAGACAGAAAATTTAAAGACTGGATTATTCAGGCTTATAGTTTGGAGAGAATAGGCAGTGAGAATAATTTGGAATGCCAAGACAGAATGAAATGGATAAGAATCTTATAAGCCAGTTTGAGGATGAGATTTCAGGTAAACAATCCCACACTGTCACACGTTTGTTTTGCTTGCAAGTAGGCTTTTAAACATGGTCCAAAATGAAGAAAAAATATACAAGAGGTAAAGCTAATATATTCTTATGGTGAATTGGTTAAGTATGATTGAGAAGATAGAAAATAAAAGGCAGGTTTAGATTCTGGGAGCTCTGGTTGAATCTTTTGATACTCATTCTAAAAAGGACAAAAGCACCCTCACTTTGGTCTTCCTCCTTCTTCTTGAGTTTCATGAGGTTTATGTGTTGCATCTTAGGTACTGTGTGTTTTGGGGCTAATATCCGCTTATCAGTGAGTGCATACCATGTGTGTTCTTTTGTGATTGGGTCATCTCACTCAAGATGATATTTTCTAGCTCCATCCATTTGTCTAAGAATTCCATGAGCTCATTATTTTTAATAGCTGAGTAGTACTCCATTGTGTAAATGTACCACATTTTCTGTATCCATTCTTCTGTTGAAGGACATCTGGGTTCTTTCCAGCTTCTGGCTATTATAAATAAGGCCGCTATAAACATAGTGGGGCATGTGGCCCTGTTGCATGTTGAAATATCTTCTGGGTATATACTCAGGAGGGGTATAGCTGGGTCCTCAGGTAACACCATGTTCAATTTTCGAGGTATCGCCAGACTGTTTTCCAGAGTGGTTGCACCAGCTTGCAATCCCACCAACAATGGAGGAGTGTTCCTCTTTCTCCACATCCTGCCAACATCTGCTGTCACCTGTGTTTTGGATCTTAGCCAATCTAACTGGTGTGAGGTGGAATCTCAGTGTTGTTTTCATTTGCATTTCCCTGATGACTAGGGATGCTGAGCACTTCTTTAGATGTTTCTCAATCATTCGAGTTTCCTCAGTTGAGAGTTCTTTGTTCAACTCTCTACCCCATTAAACCTCCAGCCTGAGAACAGACAGGGGCAAGCTGTCCTCTGAGAGGCTCTAACCAGCAGCTGACTCAGACAGATACAGACATCCAGAGCCAAACAGTGGATGGAGCTTGAGGACTCTTATAGAAGAATAGGTGGAAGGATTGGGGTCCCTAAGGAGATAGGAACTGCACAGGAAGATCAACAGAGTAAACCAACCTGAACCCTTGGAGCTCTCAGAGACTGAATCACCAACCGTGGAGCATACCTAGTCTACACAGATCTACCTCCATGGGCTGAACCTAGGCCTCCCTGCACATATGTTGTAAATGTGCAGCTTGGTTTTCATGTAGGTCTCAAACATCTAGAGTGGGGGCTATCCCAAAACATGCAGCCTGTATATGGAGTATGGTCTTCTAAAAAAAAAAAAAAAAAAAACAGTTATTCAGTTATTCATGGAATATTATTTTTTTATATCTCTTGTATTCAGTTTGCAACTATTCATTGAGAATTTTTGTATGTATACTCATGAGGGATACTGACTATAATTCATATATTTTTGTTGGGTTTACACTTGATTTCACTATTTCAATTATTTTTGCTTTGTGAAGGAGCTTATTGTGGTTCTGAATTTTTTTTAAACATAACTCAAAAAGTAAAAAAAAAAAAAAAAAAAATAAAAGGCAAAATAAAAGAGCAGAGTTATAAATCCATACATGTAAGTGGATATTTATATCTGATATATGTTTTTACAATACATTTATAAAGATAGAGAGGATCTCTGGATATATTCATTAAGAAGTAGAAAATCCAAAAAAGTATTTATTATATGTTTGAGAAATGTTTAAGTGGCTTCAATAAATATCAGAACTGTATCTCTCATAATACAGGATTTGAGGATATACAATTGAAAACATGGGTTGTGAATGAAGTTACAGGAATGAAATTCTACAGGATGGCAGGCGAAAGAAGAAAGTGTAAGAGGAGAGGAGAGTTTGAGGACACTGTATCATACAGAAATCAATCAAGAGAGAAAGAAAGAAAAAAAGAGAAAGCCAGGAGAGAAATTCAGGTGGAAGAATCCAGAGCTATCTGAAAACTATAGCCTCCACAAAACCCTGTGTGAGAGAGAGGTTATTGGTGTAACTGGTGTGTTTAGTTTAGGGAGTGTAGATCTATGACAAGTGGTGATCTGAAAGAGAGGCACCTTCAGTTTAGATACGGAGACTATTCATTCCTTCATTACTAACATGACCTTGGAATATTAACTGAACCCTTTTACATAATTTCACAATGAACATTCTTAATTTAAAATGTTGCTTGGGAATTCATAGATATTTGTTCCACAGTGACCAGAATATAATCATTAAATAAACATCAATTACTTATTCATATTTTTCAATGAAATATACCTTATTCATTCTCACTGGGACCAAATGTACTTTATTGTATAGTCTGACCTTTGTATATCAGTAATTATTCTCTCATTTGAATATTGTCTGCTATTTATTATTATCACATAGATAAGCTTATATACTATGGGAAAGAAGAAATAACAAATAAAATATTGTACTACCATGGCTTGGAAGGAAACTTAATTGTACAATAAGTAGCAGATCATCACAAAATAAATTCTGAAAAATAAAGAAAGCCAGCCCTTAACTTCCGGGCTCTGCATCAGCAGCAAAAGTCAGGTCTTATGTCATGGAGTAAGAACAATTGCACAGAATCTTCACAGTCGTCCTGGTGTTCTTTCACAGCATGTCTGCTACAGGACTCAAAGGAAAACTCTGTTCTATGAGATATTGATGCAAATGCTGACAAATGGCACACTTGGAAATATATTTCAAACAAAAATTATTGCTACTGTTTTCTTTAGTATTACTACTAAGAGATAAAATTGTTTGAATTAAAATTATTAAATATCTTATATTTGCATCTAAACTAGTAAGTATTCTACACTCCCAAAATATTTTCTTTCAAGTAATTATTTCATTTAATGGAAATAAACAAAGCATTAATTATCATGTCCCTGATGTCTGTAATAATTCATCTATCTTATCGATTTGGCTTTTGGATAAATCACTCCAGTGATTCTGTGACTAACATAAATATTCCATATAGGCAATATTTTGCCTGAATATAATTCACGATATTAAATATTTTAAAAACAGTGATCTATCAGTGTTTTTTCATATTCAGTTAAGTATTCAGACTTAATCAACTCTTTGAACCAGCATGTTTTGTGACATGACAGTAATGTGTCTGCCAAGACCAATCAGGAGAAACATCTTTGTGAGCAGGCAGTTCAAAGACAGGGAGTTAAATATTAATGAGCAAAGGGAGTTAAACATGTTCATGGTCAACCTTTCTTTTCTTTGGAGGACCTAAAATAAATAGATGTGAAAACTCAGTGTTCATCAACAACAGCTATTTAAATTTAAAACTGACTTTTAAATTGCTAAATTTCAGATAAAGATAAGCATAACATATATCAAAATTTATAAAATAAGATAAATATATATCACTGTCTTTACAGCAAAACATCATTTCTGTAATCTTTTTTATCTAAGTTACTTCAAACCTTAAGGAAATTTTGCACGCTCAATTCATTTTCAGTTCCAAGCCTCCATACTTGTATTCTCAATGTCTTTATAGCATCATATGTACACTGAATGCTATTTTTTTTGTCTTCTGTGGGATTCATCTACCACACAATAGCCACCGAGCTCATTTAGCAAATAGTCATGAACTATCTAACTTGCCATATAATGTCTGAAATGTACCCTAAAGTTTTGAACTTGAATAATGTCAGCATAAAAAGTAAAAGTGCATACTATAATTGTCACATTTTTATTTTCCTTTATTGTTTTCTTTTAAATGATCCCATCAAGCAGTTACAATTCTGTCAAAGAACAAATTTTTTTTCATTAATTGTAAGGAGCTAGACAGAAGGAATGTCACACAGAGTGTGACAATGAAAAAGTAAAAAATTGGAATTCCAGTAATAGGTATAGAAGAAAAAGTAGCTGAGATGATATGAAGAACCCTTCAGAATTGAAATAATTCTTTGTATCTTGACTTGTATGTAAATGTCATTGATAGATTTATTGTAAAGTATAGTTGAGTTTTACAGGTATGATATAGTATATTAATTTATTTATTTATTTTTTATTTTTATTTTTTTGGTTTTCGAGACAGGGTTTCTCTGTGTAGCCCTGACTGTCCTGGAACTCACTCTGTAGACCAGGCTGGCCTCGAACTCAGAAATCCTCCTGCCCCTGCCTTCCCAAGTGCTGGGATTAAAGGCGTGCTCACCACTACCCGGCTACTTAATTTTATAAAAATGCTAATTTTTTCAAATAAATGCAATGCATGTTTAAAACTTAACTTCCAAAACCTGCTTATTATCCTAGGTTTTGCCTCTAACGTACATAATAGACATGGACTCTTGCACTGAGCAGCATCTCCAGTCCTTTTATGTGAGCTTTTTCAAGTCTTATAACAAATATACTTTTCTGATGTGATGAAGTGATAAAATAATTTTAGTGACTCAGTTCTAGACATGCACCTGTTATAAAGATTCTCTTGTTCATATATTCTTTCCAATGTTTGATGCCATAGGTTGATTATACAGATTAATAGATTTCATGGTGACACAGTGTAGGCATACACCATATGTTGATTGTATTTACTTTCCCTATAATCCAGTTGTCCCTCTCTTTCTGCGATAGATCTCCTTTCTTTCTCTGATAGTTCCCTTCTACTTTCACACTTTTGTTTTTTAGATGTCATGTGACACAAAATATGTGCTAAATGACTTTTGGGGTTCATCTCATTCCCCTTGTCTTGACGATGTTTATTTAGTCTTAAGAATTTTCACAATAGCAGCATGCTTTTGAGATTCTGTTCGAAATATTAGATAACTATAAATTTTATCTTGTCATGGAGACAAAATTTGAGTTTCCAAAATATCCTCTTGAATGCTAATGTGAAGCATGAGCAAGTCAATTGGCAAAGCTTGCTCTTGAATGCTGTGTCTCCGGATGTCGTAGGTAGGAGGGAGGCAGTGCTCACCGAGAACTAATTACCCTTAAGTGTCAAAATGATATTTTTGGGTACTTTATGCAAATGTTTGAGAGACCTTTTTCTAGTATGGTTGGTAGGAAGGCGTACCCCACTCTCAGCCCTGCCGGGGTGCTGAATGATGCTGCCTCCAGTCTCTTTTAAGTGCCCTTTCCAAAGTCACCCAGATTCCAACAATAGTTAATCGCTAAGTCAGGTACTTATGGGAAATCAATAACATATCAAAACAGGTCTTTCTTCCCCAATGTTCTCTGTTCTGTGTCTCTACTTACTTTCTTCCCAAATTTAGTTCCCCACTCTCAATTCAGAAATTCTTATAGTTTGTACTTATGTATGATTCAATCACCATAGCTTAGAAAATATTTCACTGTATAACCTGGGTCAATTTCAGGCTGTTCAGATATCTTCCTTACTTCCAGATCAATATTCTTTTATGCCTTTTATAGTCAATAACTTTTTCCTCTTTGTTTGTTGTTTCTGTCTTTTGAGACAGGGGTTCGTGTATCCCAAGCTGGGCTGGAACTCACTGTTAAGCCAAAAATGACCTCAAACTATTGATCCTCATGTTTGTTTTGTGATTCAGATTGTCTAGGATTCAGACCAGTGCCATATATAGAATTTATAAGGTTCTGAGAATTCAATCTAAGGCTTCCCACAAGTTCAGCAAGCATTCTTCCGCTGATCTACATTCCCTGTCTGCAGGGTTCTATTTCCCCCCTTATTTCTGACTTCCTGTGGAATAATAAGATGAATCCATCACCCGTAGTAACTCCCTGGAAGTAGAAGTCTAATAATCTTCCATGCAAATATTAAGGAAATGTCTTTAAGATATACATAGAAATACAAAATGATTTAAATAGCCAAGTTTTTCAATCATGAACATGCTATCAAAGTCTGCATTAAGCCAGATAGAAAGACTCAACTATGCTTAAAATTATTTGGATAGGGTTTATGTTCTTTGAAGCATGTTAATAACTCAGAGATGTTGCATTGTAAGCACCCATTTATGTTAGGGCTTTGGTTTTGTTTTATTTCAAATAAGCTAGCTGTTGGAAGGCATGCTGGTTAGAGCCCTTGACTGAAAGCTGTCAGACCTTTTCCCTGACTCTAGGTCTTTTGGGAAGTGTCAATCAAACAACCCTGATGTTAAGTGGATTCATAATGTATCTTATCTTCTATACTTCACTGTTTCTGTTAGCAAATTAAACTTAATCTACAAGAAATATCATAGCTTGTTGTGGCTGAAACCATGACTTCTGTCTCTAGAAACTTTGCTTCAGCCATACATACATCCTCAGGATGTTCTGATGTTCTCTGGGAGGCTTTACTTTGGCCATAAAAAGCCTTGGTGATTTCTCTAAGTCCCTTCCCATTTTAGAGTTATAATTTTCTCATGAGTGTGTATCACAGAAAAGTGCTTGTAATAATTTTTGATACAATATTTTCTGGTACAAATTTACAGCTTTGGTTTCAAAACACCCTACAAAAATCATATATAGCAAAAAAATGTTACGTTCAAAAGCAATAACTTCTAGGAAGTCTTATTTACAATCAATATTTAGCTACTTGACACCTGTATGATATTTTTCTTAGATCTACTCTCTTTTAAGCATAGTGATCATGGACAACTACTATGTTATCCATGTTTGAAACTAAACTTGAATGTGTATAAAGAAGTGTGCCCCAGGGAAAATTCAGTACTATAAGGAGAATACACACATTGCTTTTACTTTTATTAAATATAATTTCTTATTAAGAGATTAAACATTTGGTACATTTTGTTTTAATTTTAACAAAATAAAAATGGAATATTTACTTTAAATGAGGTAAAAATCTCTGAAGCCCATGCAAAGGTAAAAGTAAAAGATAACATCAGAATTTATATTTTGACTTTGAGCCCGGCAGTGGTGACGCATGCCTTTAATCTCAGCACTTGGGAGGCAGAGGCAGGCAGATTTCTGAGTTCGAGGTCAGCCTGGTCTACAGAGTGAGTTTCAGGACAGCCAGGGCTACACAGAGAAACCTGTCTCGAAAAACAAAAAAAATAAACAAAATAAAATATATATATATTGACTTTGGCATACATGGAAGAAAGAAAAAAGAAAGAAAGAAAGAAAGAAAGAAAGAAAGAAAGGAAGGAAGGAAGGAAGGAAGGAAGGAAGGAAGGAAGGAAGGAAGGAGGAATTTACAGATATCATAGATTTAATGCTATGTTCTAACCTTTGCACTTAGTGAAATCCAGCTTTTTAATTTCAGTCTTGACTATTTTATCCACTGACTGGAGAGACATTTATTAATCTTTGGATTGAAATTTTAATTTACTTTAGTGCTTGCAAAACATAGCATGAACAATACTGGAGGTGATTCATAAATCCAAGTATGCTTGAAATGACCACTAAATGATAAATTCTTTCTTAGATTCAGAAATGCTGTTATGTTGAAATGTATCATAAAAAAATTATAGAATAAACTGATGATAAATGTTGTTTCTATACTTTGACCTAAAAATTAAATTCCTGTATTTTATAAAATACATTTTCCTCAATTGTCAACCAATGGATCACTATAATCACCTTCATCCTTAAAAGAAGCGTAGTCAGTACAAGCAGGAGCTCTCTGTGTTTGAACAGTCTTGGAACCTCACTGGGTGTGGCTGCAGACAAGAATTCCCACAGTCTTATAGGTTTCTAGAATAGAGCTTAGTCTTCTCAAAGAGATCATGTACAAAATAAAAAAGTGGAAGCCCTATGTAAAAGCAAAAGCCCCAAGAGGATGCTCTAACAAATGGAAAAATAAGTGAAAGACATAAAATATATTCATTCATAAACATTATTCATTTTTCCATAATATTTTGAAAGCCTTTTTCATATGGAATTCAGTGTAACAGGCATTAGTCATGATCTCATGAGAAGTCAAACTTTTGACTATGAGTTTAAATATAAAATATGTTAACACAGTCTCTCCTTCATAGAGAATAACATTCACCAATCTCTTAAATATTAAAGTATATGACTGATCAAAGAGACAGTAGTGTATCATGATTGTAGTTTACTATAAAAGATGGAAAAGAGGAAAGAAAGCTGGGGTGGGATGGATGATCTTGTTGATACTTAATTTGGTTAAAATAATGTGACCATATGTAGGACCAATTAATGAAAATAAAAGACTGTCTCAGGCGGATTTCTGAGTTCAAGGCCAGCCTGGTCTACAGAGTGAGTTCCAGGACAGCCCAGGCTATACAGAAAACCCTGTCTTGAAAAACCAACCAACCAAACAAACAAACAAAGAAAAGACTGTCTCATTTTATATTTTCTGGTATTTCCATGTCTGTATATCTACACCATATAAATGTCTAGGATTTCAATTGAACTATGGAACATTACAACTCTATTGCATGCTGAAAATGAAATTAAATATATTATGACATTAAAATGTAACCTCTCTCACATAAAGGAAATGATTACATAAAATGTCTTTAAAATTTTTAGATTATTTATTATTTGAAAATCAAAACCCAAATGCTTTCCTTAGTCAAGAATTTTTCTAGTACAAAGCTGGATAGTTCTCATGTCAATTAACATAATCAAGATAACTTCCCCAAAGGAATGCTCAGAGGGCTGTATCTAATTGATTCTAGATTCTATAAAGCTGACAACACTAACCATCTCATACCCTAAGGAATAAGTCCTTCTCTAGAATAGCCATCAATCCCCCCATACAGCCACATCTGCTCAATGCATGACATATTACTTTTACTGCTCAGCCCATTCCATGCTATGTATTAAATAAACTTTCCTCTCTGTTATGTATTCTAAAGGGAAAATTCATTCACTGCAGGCTGCTAGTCCCTTTCTAATACTGTTGTGGCCAATCCAGCAAGGGAACAGGTCTATATGGGAACAGGGAATATGACTATAAACCTCCTAACAAGGAAACTGCAATGTCAGGACCAGATTAGAGCAACTCTGAAGATACTTAATGTAATGCCTGCCTCATTGATGATTGTGATACAGGTTATTAGGCCAAATTAAGTTTTCTATCTCCCATTTGTGATCAACTGATAGTATTGAGTCAATTTTACCTTCTCATGATGCCTTTGTGAATAACTGTAACAAGCTACAATTTAGATCAGCTAAGATGTGTATGTGGCACTTTACCCAGCTTATTCAAATAGTGAGCATCCAGTTTTTAATTTTTTTTTTTTTTAGTTTTAGGGTTTTTTATAATTTTTATATTTTTTATTGGAAATTTTATTTACATTTCAGATGTTCTCCCCTTACCCCATTTTCCCCCCTCCCTCCGAGGAACTCTCTATCCCTTCCCCCCTCCTCCTGCTTCTATGATGGTGTACCCCCACCTACCACCCCCGTACCTACCTCCTCACCCTCGAATACCCCCCCCACGACGTCCAGCCTTCATGGAACCAAGGATCTCTTCTCCCACTTATATATAGCTCCCTTGCATATATAGCTGGAGCCATGGGTCCCTTCCAAGCGCTCCCAGGCTGGTGATTTAGACCCTGGGGGCTTTGGCTGATTGGTATTGTTGTTTTCCTCATGGTGTCACGAAACCTTTCAACTCCTTCAGTCTTCACCTAACTCCTCTATTGGGAACCCCATGATCAGTTTAATGGTTAGCTGTGAGCATCTGCCTCTGAATATGTCAGACTCTTGCAGACCTCTAAGGAGACAGCTATATCAGGCTCCTGTCAGCATGTACTTCCTGACATCCACATCAACGTCTACCTTTTGTGACTGCACATGGGATGGATACCCAGGTGGAATGGTCTGCAGATGCCATCAATTAAACAATAAACACTTGCTTATTTATTTTTATAGAAACAAGACTTATTCTTTAAAAAAAATTCCATAGCTCCTGGCATGTGGTTGAGTTCATAAATTCACCATTCATAAAGGATATATGGATAGAGTTTGGCATTAATACAAAGATATTAAAATTGGTCTGAAACTTCCATCATTCCTTACATTGTCTACTGCTGCATCCTGTCCAGTACTGTAAGGCCCTGCCATGCAGATCCCAAGCCTAGCTACAAGAACATGGATGGACATTGAGAAGATAATTGTAAACCTGGACATGAAAAGACCTTGTACTTGTGGTTTCTTCTTGAATACTTGCCACATGTCTATACATATGTCAGAAAAGCCAGAAAAAGTCCTGGTTTATTGTAAAATGTAATGAATTAGAGAGTAAAGGTGAACATTCTATTCACCCCCACAAAAATCAACTTGAATTGGACAACAGCTGGCCAATATTGACAACTAAAACAGGGTATCAATCTCCAACCAAGTCCAGATGTGTAAGCAATCAATCCTTATTGTTGTATGCTGAAAAGCATCGATAGTGGCTTGTTCCTTGGCTTTGTCATGGTAACCTATTGTTCACACATTGAGTCATATATTTGTCAGACATAGGAAAATAGTAAAGGCCTTTTGATAGTGAAGAGGATATCTTTCTCGTGTTGAAAGGTTTGTTTGATATTAAAGATAGATTTCTTTTAGCTTGATGTCTTGATGCCAACACATTCACTTGCATTTAGGATATTACCTGGACTATGAACACTATAGTTAAGTATTGAAAATGGTGAGGAACATGAACACATTTTTTAGATAAGATTTGAAAATCTAACAAAAGAAAAGACTTGGAGGTAGATAGAACGTTAACATTCTCCACCTCCTATCTATCTCTCTATCTCTCTATCTATCTTTTTAAAATTTTATACATGAATGTTTGAGAGGTGGCTTGAATTCACTTCCCAGCACCCATGTTAGGTGACTTATAACTACTATAATTCCAGCTCTGTGAAATTTGAAGCTCTCTACTGGCCTCCACAGGCACCCACATTCAACTGAAAATACCCATACACAAATGCACATAATTAAAAATAAAATTAGCCTTTCATTCAAAAGATAGATATAGATATAGATATAGATATAGATATAGATATAGATATAGATATAGATAAGATAGATAGATAGATAGATAGATAGATATGTATTTATTCCTTCTCTCTTCCTTACTCCCAGACTTCAGCTTTCCCAACCTGCCCAAGCATATCTACTAACTTTCTTCCAAATTCTTGGGTTGTTGTTGTTTTTGTTTGTTTGTTTCTGTAATAATAAATTAAGTTGTTAGTGATGCCCACACACACTTATCCTATTTAGTCATCCATGGGAGCATCACCTTACGATGGTCAGCACTGCCCAAAGAAATGGGATCCTTCCTCGTCTGGAATCCATCAGCTGACTTTCACCTCTCTTGCTTCCATGATCTTACTTGTGTGGTCTTGTGTGGGTCATAAAAGGTGTGAGTTCATGAGTCAAATAATATCTAGGATCTAGCCTTTCCCAGCATGCCTCCTCATATTCCAGGTCTTACATCCCTTCTCCCCTATATACTATGTTCCCTGAGGGCTGGAGGTGGTGTGATTTACTTCGTTGCTTCAGACACTATACTAGAGACAAACCGTTTGGGTATTCACAATAGAAAAAAGGACATCTAATTACATCAGGGAGGCATTCTAACAGTAAACGTGCTCAGACATTCTGCATATGGGAACTTGACAAAAGGTCTCCTTAGCAGGCCTAATCTTTGAAGAAGAGAGGCTTGTGTTCTTTGAAAAAATGTTTCTGCATCAGAAATGACTGTTATTGATGCTACTCAACTGTAGCACAATTATCTGTTTTCAATAAAAGTTCAGCAATAACAAACAGCAGAAGTAAATATTGATCCAGTACAATTGGGAACAAATACTTTCCCAGGATTGTGTAGGATTGTGTTGAAGTTTCATTTTGGAAAACAATGAATAAATATTTCTGGAAAACAATACAAGGAGATGATGATATTTATTAGTATTAACAAGCATATTTTTCAATAAAAATCAAATATCATTGTTATCTTAAGGGGATTAATGATGGATAGAATTTGATGGGGATATTTAGGTATGGTGACATCATCATTCAGGAATATTGCAGAAGATTCCTCATGCATAAATATAAATTTCAATCAAAAGGCACTATCCCCTTTTGATTTTGTTCTATTCTGGACTAAGAACATCACATCAAATTATATGAGCAGGAAGACTTCCCAGACAGCTCAAATAGATTTCTCATAGAAAATATTGACATTACCAGGGCAAGGAGATATTTACAGTATGCTGGTACCTCAAGTGAACCTAAACATCAAATTAAGGAAAAGAACAATACTAACATTAAACAGCTCTAGCAGCCTACTTTGAATCCAGAAAATTGGCTATTATTGTGTAGATACCATTACCAGTTTGAAACAAAATAATATGTAAGTGTCAGATATGTATAGAAAATACATTTACAAGTTGTAAACTCACAATGACATAAGAGCTACACAAAGTCTTTATACAGGAAAGTGCACAAAAATAAGGATTGACTAGCTTTGAACCCCAGATGACCATTAGTCAATAAGTTCTTAGAAGTTCTGGTGTATAGCAGCAAAACAGGTAAGGTAGAGATTTAGCCCAAGTTATAGAAATATTAAAAGACCTACATATTTAGACACTACTGAGTTTCTGGGATGTAATTATAAAAAAAATTATATTTTATATAAATTTGCAATTATGTCATATGTATTATGTATCTATATATTAAAATTTTACCAAAGGTCTTTAATGCTAACTACCTACTGTATGGAAATAATATGTATTTAATGGGATATGCATTAATACAATAGCAAGTAAGTAAAAAATAATAAAATTATAATCTTTCTATTTCTTGATTTCTTTCTCTCTCACAAAGTTAACAGTACTGAGTATGTTGCAATAGAACATTAGAGCAACTCCAGATCACTTCTTCCCTTTATCATCTTGATATTTTTAGTGCCTCTCATCTTCTCTACTTGCTGCTAAAAGAAAAAGAAACAATAATGATATCATTAAAATTTAAGAAGAAAATCATTAAAGGAAAATGTTTAAATGAAATGGAAATTCCACCCAAGGGTCAATGAATGGGGTTAGAGGAGTCAAGGGGTTTTAATCATGGAGTAAGGGATACTGACACTTACTCCTTAAGAATAAGATGACCTAAATTAAAAGAGTTTAAAATAATAATGCTTTATATTATTTTGTAAAACAATAAGCACTGGCATAGAGCAGCTAAGGTCCATGTTCCAAAAGAGGTCAACTATGACTTCTTCATTTTCTCCTCCTCATTCCTAGCTTGGGTTTGCTAGCTTAGAATACGAAGCAGCCATTGCCAACAAAACTCATTTCCTATAGAAAAAGCATCCACACCCTTTAAAAAGAGAAGATCAGCATTTTTCTTAGGAGTGAAAAGTTAGGAAATTGGCAACTACCTTCTAAGGATTAAATAATAACAATTCCAAATGTTTGTTCTACACAAACACAGATGACAGTGTCCTGTCCTCTGTTTTCTTCTGAAGTAGAATATCATGTAAAGCAGAAATATCATGAAGTATTTACAATATAAAATACATTTTATAATCTTAGAAAAATAAGAAAGGAATTACTTAGTGTATCTTTAGAAATATGGAATACATATCCATTTCCTACTTCTATTTTTCTAACCTATAACCACATCTAAGCTATACAGAAAATCTGATTTTCAGCAATCTTATAAAATAGAAACAGAAATATGATAACACTGAATGATGAACAGGCTAAGATCTGTTCTAATTTATGTGGTTAGAACTTTCTAAATTATTGAATAAGCAAAACTACTTATTAAAAGACTGATGATCTTGTTAAAAATTTAATTTATGTCTATGCTGCACTATAAAAAAAGCTACAATTTTCCATTAATTTTAAGTTTAAGGAAAAGCAATTAATTTGTATATTAGATGAAAGTATTTAAGGTTGACAACTTCGGATGAGAAAATAATTTAAAATAAGTGATGCTACCTTAGAAGTGGCAATGTTCTAAAATGACATCTCGACGCTTTTGATTTGTTATACCAGAGATGTGATGAGAGAGAACAAAGAGAGTTGAATTATCTTTATGAAAAGGTCATTTGTTCTCATAAGCTGTCTCTTAATGCAAGTCTCATCATCTGAAGACATCACCCGCTAACACACAAAAAAGGAAACCTTGGAGGCACTGTTATACTGTGAATAGCATAATACATTCTTTACTATAAAACTTTTCCTGATTGGTTTTCTTTTCCTTTTTGGCGATTCCCTGGTTGCCTGTAACTTCACTGCAAGCCAACCAACAAAGGTTACAACGTGTATGCAGTGCATTTTCAGATGCACGGTAAGAAGACAATGCACTGCTAAATTCATGAACAGCATCCTGGAGAATCAGCTCAATCAGGTCATGCCTATTAAATATCTGTCACTGTATTTTTATTTTCTTACAAGGAAGAAAATAGTTACCATAAAAGATTATTTAGGCAAGGAAGTGCTCCAAGAAAAATAGGCAAACATAGGTCAAAAAATATAGAATGACAAGTATGTAGGGTGGTCTACATCACAATCTGTTAATAAAGTCTTTCACCAGGGACTTCAGCTAAGTGTGTTTATTATAGATGCCCCTACTCAGGGGGAAAGAGAGAGCGAGCTTTGAGATTATGGATTTCGGAATTAGTTCACTGTGTCAACTCTGTTACTACACACATATTAAATAACCTCATACTACTTACATACCTACCTATACTCTGTAAATATATACTTAAAAAAACATAAATGTGGGAAGAGGAGACATAGAAAGCTGATAAAAGTGTGAGCTTAAACTACTTGGAGACAAAATCTTAAAACATTTTTAAGTAGGCTTCCATTGTATGAGAGTGGGAGGAAAAGGTATTTTAACCAAAAATTCATGGCATAAAACAGACTGTCATCCAAATACAGAATAAAACTTTAGGAAGCATGAGGTAGAACTACTTGGGATTTTGAGAGAACACTGATGCACCTGCAGGCAAGCAATGACCCATACAAGAGCCCAGCATGTGTCTGCGAAGAGAACAAGTAGTGAAAAAGCTAAAGTCATGGGTTCCATTCACTGACAAAACAACAAAAATTACCAAGAGAGGAAAGCATTTATGTTTGTCTTGTGACTATTGGAGACCTGTAATGCCAGGCTCCTTTTGAGAGTTGGAGAAATCCACAACTTCCCAAAGAAAAACAACATTTCACAGTGATTAACAGTATAGAGTGAGACAACCAGAAAGAAGTCGGGCTGAAATTGGGGCATAGTTGTTAATGAGTTCACACTTACCAGAAGTATCATAAGAAATGGTACCAAGCAAAATACAGATGGGTAAACTAGAGAGATTTTAAATGTTCTTCCAGTTCTGGGAACTTGCAATTCTCATAAGTTCTGATTTAGTTTTCTGAGATAATAGAATTGCTACAATCTGGGGGGGGTGGGGAGGGGAGAAGACAGGAAGTGAACATCCAACATTCAAAGGTAAATAAACATATTGTGATATTTGATTAAATTGGGATACTACCCAAATTCAGGTTTCGTTGAGTGTGATATGACCCTTTAAGCCTAAATCACTGCAATGGTAAACAAACAAATCTATCAGGAACAATCACATTTTTCAGGAACAAATAAACAAACAAAGCATTAGTATGCATAAAAAATGCAGACCTCGTGAGTTACACATTCGTTCTGAAAACTTAAGTGCCCTGCATGCGATTCACATGATTATGCACCATTGCAACTCATTAATCGAGGAATGTCTAATTCACAAGCACTCTCCTCAGGCACCATCCTCTGGGTGGCAAACATGACTGTAACCATATCTACAGGATTTAAACACGGCTGCTTTTTATGGACAGGTACAGAAAGATGTTTATAACTGAGACAGCATTATGAACACACAAGATACAGAATATTTTCTTGTGTAATAAAGTTTTCTACTACTTTGCAGTAGTTATATCAAATCATTAAACCAACAGCGCCTACATTCTGCCGAGGAAAATATACCAGCAATATTTGCTTCTGCAGAATTCTGGGACTCCAGATCCTAAAAACAGCCCAGGCATGTCAAATCTACTTTAACCTATATTCAAAAGCAGAATACTATTTAGATTTTTGAGACATAACTACTGCAGCTGTTATTTACACTGTTCTCTATTTACACTTCTCCCTACACAGAGTCGCTGTTCTATTTAAGTTAGAATCCACTGCAATCTTTCTGTTTCTGTTCTATAGATAATTCTGCCAAGCACTATCAGCAGGGCCACATCTGGCTAATTATTGCACACACTGGATTCTTTCATGTCACATGTTCATGCTCTTTTAAAAGCATATCTTTTCTCTGCCTGTGATTGCCAGTTCACTTAATCTTATCTTTCTTGGTTCAAAAAAATTCTTCTTTGGTGATATTCCTGGTGTTATGTGAAAAGTAAACAAATGTAAAGCTATGCTTTCTATAGAAATGGGCTGAAGAAACACCTTGGTCATTAAGAGTGCACACTGCTCTTCCAGAGGATTCAAATGGAGCTCTCAGAAGCCACATCTGGAGGATTACAACTGCCTTTACTCTAGCTCCGGGGAATTCAATGACTGGCTTAACTGTGGTATTGATGTTGAAGAGACATAGTTGTGAAAAGCACTACAATCTAGAGATTAATCACAAGTTATTAAGAATAAATGTTCATTGAAAAAGAATAAATGGATCACTACATGAATAAATGAACTCCCAACAAAGATCCAAAACTCAAATAACAGAAATAGATAATGTATTCTACTTTAGCATTTTTCATTTATTAGATAATCTAAACATTTCATTGAAGCTACATAAAACTGTACACTAGATTTTAAGTTCTTCATTCTCCAAATTAATAAAAACCTGTGACTCCTGAACTTTTCCTTTTAAAAAAAGTCAAAATGTCATCAAAATATTTATGCAGACCCATCACTCCTCCTCACAGGACTTTCAGTTCAGTGTGACCTCTGAAGTGTTTTGTGCTCTAGAAACTCAGAGGGACATGAAAGTAGAAAACAATAAAATCATCAATTTTTGTATTATTATTAATAATATCATTTGAAGGACATCTATGCATAATCCTTATCTGGGATACTTATCCTTAGGACAAGAATTTTTTGAACAACTCAAGCTGGGTTGTAGGTATCTTTAAGATTATTAAAACTCTTTGAAACTCTTAAGAACTTCTGTGTTTAGAAATTACAACCAAGAATATTTCTATATTAATAATTTAAATTAGAAATACCCTCTAAATGGTCTAAAAGAAAAAGTCAAACATTAATTTGGGGAACTTTATTGTTTGTTTACAATGTTTATCATCTTTCTTTTGCTTCCCCCCAAAAGTACAGTTTAGCATTTGCAGACTAATAATAGCAAGTCAAGGATTTTTTTAGATAAAGTGAAAAAATGGTTGAAGAAAATAAATGCATAATTTCTCAGTGAATAAAGTCGTAGCTGTCATACATTACATAGGCAAAGTTACATGCTGGTATTTAGAAAACAGCTAAAATATGAAAACCCATGTTGCATTAATCTGTTTTAAGTCAGACCATTTTTATAGTTTTATGTAGGGTGGTAGTTTATTTTTCTTCTTAGGGATAGTTTACAATACTAAGAACTGTCCCTTATATTAGTGAGTTACATATGTACAAATTGAAACTGTAAATTGTGAACACATAGTAATATATTTAAAATGAATGTAAATGGAAGTTAAAATTACATTACTGTGAAGCTTACCTTCCAACTCTTAAATTTCAGAGATTTGTGTTAGTGGGTAATTCTTAAGAGCTTTGAAAACACTGCACAATCCATGTGACCCAGAATTATTATTTCATTGTAACTTATTACTCAGCTTGGTGATCGCTTTTGATTTGGCAGATTGATAACATGGTATATAATATATTTACTTAGTTGGAAACAATTATTTCTACATACTTTTTTTTTTAAATATCTGCTAGATGAAACATACAATAAAACTACCTGTACTAAAATTTGGGAGAACTTTAGGTCCTTTAAAAGTATTAATAATCATTAGCTACATCTATGATAAAAAAAAAAGTGTTTATTCTGGTTTACTTAGAAATGATAAACAATTAATGTGTTAACATCTTAATGAATGCGGTGAATTAATAGAATAAACATTTTGCAAAAACCAAAAAAAAAAAAAAAAGAAATACCCTCACAGTTGATCCAATCAACAACACAGTGTGTCCCAATACTTCTAACTGCATCTTTCATCTCTATTTGTAGTAGAGAGTCCATTGACCAGGAGGAATTTTAGTAGAAAAATACAAAGCAATTCTATATGATATATCACTACGTTGTCTGTGAATAAAATTGTTTTTCACTATATAAACTGAAATTCTAAGCATTTCCACTAAAGATACTACAGGTTACTTGACATTTGGGCAGAGATTTTAGTGATGGATACAGAAATAACCAGAAAAACACAGACCAACCCCTGGGAGAACTTTATTTCTTTCTAGGAAATGTTGCCAGAGTTCATCTTCCTGATCCCAGGGCTCCAGATGAGCAAGGTGAGGATCCTTTGAAGTAGAAGTTGATTCTGGAAGGACAGAAAAGGGATACTATTTATATAGATGTAGGGAACAGAGAGATTGTGGGACAATGAACAACCTGGTAGTGTGTAAAACAAAATTCTCAGTCATTCTGCAAGCACAAAGTTAATAATATTTTATGTTAATTAATGTAGTTACATAAATCTGTTGTAAGGGACACTATTTCTGAGCTCTACTTAATTATCCTGAGAAGCACTGTAAAGGAATATAATATGCAAACTCAGCAATATTCCTTAAACTAATGAGTTATCCAAGGAAGTTTTTGAAAGATGCAGAGACACAAAAAGATATATGGCTGCACACACCAAAATTTCCTTTGAATGTTTGAAATATAATTATTCAAACTAATAGAATGCTGCTTTTTGTTGAACTGCTGTATTTTTCTACAACTGATATCTAAAATATATGATAATTATGTTAAAAAACAAATTAATATTATTCAGGATCAGTGAAGGATAAATCCTATCCTGTACTGGACATAGGACTGAACTGTTTTCATGGATTAGACTATTTAATTCTTATAATCGATTACAGTACTCTGCTTATCCCTACTTTTCAGAGGAGAAAACAGAAGCTTAAGATTTGAGTAGATTTCTGGGTAAGAGGAAGATGGAGAATGATAGGTTAAGATTTATACTCAGAATTACTGAGATAGGAGGAAGAGAGAGAACTTGATATTCATGAAATCACATCAATCACTGGAAACACAACTGAGGTCTTCTTGTAGCGTTTGCTGGGTGAGTAGCATCAACATGAGAAAAAAATGCCTCATTCATTTCTGGAGAGGGGATCTGGATGGGAAGTCTTGGGGTCTTTATGATAGGAATGGTAAGTAGTTAACTTAATGAAATCTACAATGTACTTTAGGCATATGGATTAATAAAATAAAGAAATCACTCACCTAATCCAGGAAGTATATTAGATTGAGTAAATTGAGAAAAATATTACTGTGATTATAATAAAAAATGAAATAAACTTTCCAGATAAGCCCAAGCATGATGATCTTAGTGTTTAAAATCAATCATAAAAGTACAAACTATTTACAGTAAGATTTAGTTTTCTGAGCTTTAAAAAAATCTATCGACTTTTTTTTCCCCACTGAGAGCTTCATTACACTGAAGCAGTTTTATCACTTAAATAAACCCAAATCTTTAATCTGTTCCTCATTCCTTCTGCCTGAGCTGTGCTCAAAGCATTACATCATTAAATCTTAAAAGTATATTTAGTATATCGGGGAACATATATTAATCAAGAAAGCTGCCTATTCAAAGAAGAATTATAATTACTGTGAATTCAGATTCTGATCATTTGAGGGTTATTATCTAAGTAAACTGTTCATACTAATGTCCACCAAATTGAAACACTTTCTTTGCACCCAATGTCTATCATAAACTGAAAGAAAACACAATGAATAAAGGAGAGAATTGTATGGGAATGTTATATTTCATTATAATAAACATCTCTTTCAAGGTCTACCCTTTTTAAATGTCAGTGTATGAGTTTCAGTGTTTTATTATCAACATTTCTTTAACAGCACAGCTAACACATTAGGAGAGAACATTTTTATACCTTTTTAAGTGTAATGAGTCTCTGGAGACTCCAGAACTTAAGTAACAGGTAAATAACCAGTGTGTGTGCACTCAAGTTTCCCAGAGAGAAACTCTAGTGACAGTTTTCCTAAAAAATTATTGTAGTTTTCTCATGGTAAATAATTTGGAGACTTAAACCCATCACAAAAAGTCAATTTCTCTTTTTTTCTCAGCTATTTAAACAAACATATAATCAATACCAAGTAATATAAACACTCACCACAATGTGAGGTAAAGACCATGAGGAAGGACCTTCTCTGAGGGCTCTAAATACCTTTAATCTATGTGAAAATATATAGCCCTGATAAAGTCTTCTCTTTAAAACTCCCAAATAAAAGCTTCCTTAGCTTGCCTTGAGGATATTGGAAATTTAAGGTACTAAAGATTCATTTTCTGCTGTATCAAACATAGTTTCCATTGTTCCATATTTATTGAACTATGGTTTTAGAATAATATCATATGTACTTAC
The DNA here is from genome assembly GCA_021653895.1 of Mastomys natalensis. Classification (NCBI taxonomy): domain Eukaryota; kingdom Metazoa; phylum Chordata; class Mammalia; order Rodentia; family Muridae; genus Mastomys; species Mastomys natalensis. Next base: position 660,375 of record JAJTUV010000469.1, read on the forward strand.
GGTGTATAAGGTGATGTTTTGATCCACATACATCTAGAAGTTAGCTGTAATCACCCTAATGAGCACCTCTCACCCTTCACATGATTTATCATTTAGGGTAATGTCACCGATTTAGGTCTACTCTTTTACTAAATTTCAAATACATATACATGATCATTAACTAGAGTCCTATCACATCTGTAACATTTATCACAATTAGAAGTGTGCACCTTTGGATTCCTGTCTTCAATAGCAGCCTCACCTAGCCCCTGGAAACTACAATTCTGCTGTTTCTACAACTGTGATTTTGTTTCCCAGATAAGTGAGATACTATGTCTTCCTATGTGTATTTCACTGAAAAGGATGTCTCTTGTTTCATCCATATTGTCACAAAATGATTGAATCTTAGTTATAAAATTTAATTTTATTCAGTTGTCATTATTATTATACTGTAGATTCGTTCTTGGTGAGTTTTAAATAAGAACAAAATTTAAAACTCTTCTTAACAAGACAAATCCAATGAAACTTTTCTACTTTTAATATATTTAAAAATTATATACATATATCACACTTTTTGTATAAATTCATCTACTGACTGAGTCTTAAGTTACTTCTATATCTTGGCTTTTAAAAATAACAAACACCACAACGAACACAGGAGAGAGTACCCATAAGTCTAAAATATTGATTTTTGTTTGTTTTGAAGCTAGATTTCAAAACAAATCAGATTTCTGATTCATATAGTAGTCACATTTTGCTTTTGTGAAATTAGAATCTTTACATTGTTTCATCACAGATTGTGGACTCTATATTCCAAGAATAAATAAAGAAACTCTATATTTTCATTAGCTGATAAATATTTAATATTTTAAGAGGACAGAATTGACTCTAAATACAGTTGCTCCTAAGTGAATTAGTCACATAAAAACACTATACATGGAATAATCATAAATTTTTGTAATTATTGTAAAAATAGCCCAATGCTCATAATTTATTAAAATACTAAATACATGGTTAATTTTAGGAATTTGACAATAGAGCTACAAGCTTGATTATTTAGAAGCATCCTATTTGTTTTTATAAGTTAAATCACACAGCCAAAATGAGCAGTCATTAACATCATCACAGTATAAAGCTGCAAGGTCTCTGAATATTAGGAAGATGTCTAGTTATTTGTGGGAAAATGGGGCTGCAGCAGAGGCCCCTGGGCCCATGCGGCAGCAGCCCGGGACCTGCACGATGGAGGCTGCCTGGAGGCTTCCAGTCAGTGGGTCTCACATATCAGAGAAAGGTCTGGAGTTCCAGGAGGCTGGAAGCTTCTGCCACGACAGCAGGCCCAGCAGACCCCAATGACAAGAGGAAGTCCTTGGTTCCAAAAGGGTTTATTGTCATGGCCGATGAAGGATGGATCTGGATGTACTGCCCCCCCCAAACTCAGGGCAGACCTGAGTTAAGTAGGGAGGGAGAAAGGGGGAGGTTCTGGGAAGGAATGCTTAATTGGCTCCCCCCTCTGACCTTCATTAGTATGTAAATCTCTAGGGCCTGAGGCCTGTAGTCACACCCTCTACCTGTGCACTTTGGGAGGGGCTGTAATGGCCTACGTGACTGAACAATGTAGGTCTATGGAGATTGGACTGCTTGTTAGGACCCTGAGTTCTAGAGACATGTGACCGAACTCCTTCCATTTCTCCCTTGGAGTCTCGGGGTTCTAGGCCCATGCCCAGCCAAGAACCAGGATACCCTTATGCAGTCCCACAGTTATTTATTATTTTAATATATACACTTCACATCCTAAAACCCAACTAATCAATAGCTTTGTGTAAAATAGTATAATGAAAGAACGTTAGGCTGATAATCAGGAAAGATATTTCAAGGATTCAAATACTCATATTCTTGAGAGAGCAAGTACATTTTCTTTTTTTTCTTTTCCTTTTTTATTGGATATTTTATTTATTTACATTTCAGATGTCATCCCCTTTCCTCATTTCCCCTACCTAGAACCCTCTTATCCTATCACTCCTCCTACTTTTTGCTTTTATACCATTTTAATTGCATGCAGGTATTAAGGTCACTTCTAGGTTGAGGGATGGCAATACAATAGATGCAAATTTCAAGGAATAAGCAAGACAATAAACACAAATAGCCAAAGAACAAGCAAGGCAATAAACAAAATTCCTTGAATATTCCCAGAATCATTGTTTCTTTCTTTCTCTTTTTTTTTTTTTTTGGAAGAAGAGTTTTTATTAGGTGAGAGACTTGGAGATATTTTGTACAACAGAGTAACTCTAATTTTACAACAATTAATTGTATACTTAGAAGTTGCTAAAAGAATAGATATTAAATGTACTCCTCAAAAATTATTTGTAACTTGGTGGTATTGCTAATGCATAAAGTCATGTACATGTTAATTAGCTTTATTTAGTCATTCCACTGTGAACTTGCACAAAATACCATGCTATACATAATAAACATATAAATTTTATCTGTTAATTAAATTTTAGTAAGATACTTTAAACTATGCTAATACAGAAGTTACTCTCAAACTCATCTTTGCATGCTGCATGGGAAAACTAGAAAAAAACAAATACTTGTTGCCCTCATATAGGAGACTAATAACAGGCCAAAGAATTGTTGCCCCCAAATCTAACTTAGTGTTGCTTATAGGGGTATGTGTGAAGCCTGCCTACAAAAGTGTGAATAACATATGGGTGTCTACATCACTGAAGAAGCACATTCCTCTACCTGAACAACCATTACCAGCTTACGTATCCTTGGGGAATGACGGGTCCATTTGTACCTAGTACACAAACTCACATGCTGCCTTGAGAGGCACCTCCTGTATCCCTTGTGACTTGTGACTTGATGGTATTTGTTTTACATGGTCCTGTGCCTCATCTGCAACACCAATAACAAAAAACACCTGGAGGTGGATGCCTAAAGGTTTTTGCCTTCTCTTTGCCTCAGTTCTTGAGTACAAAGAGAGGCTGTGGGGCCAGGTGTCCACTGGGTAGCTGATGCTAGTTTTATCTGGAGGTAAAACATGTTGTGGGGGAGACTTTGGATCATTAAGTGCTTAGGAACTGCTTTTCACCAGCCTTGAATCTTCCTTAGTGCTCTAACTCCTGCATTCATGGCTTTCTGACTACCCTATCTGAGTATAGAAGGTAGCCCCAAGAAGAGCCTAATATCCAAGAACTCTCATGTCTATCCTGAGTATCTGACCCTCTTCTTGCTCTTGCTAATCCCAGGATGTGAGTCCCTGTTCTGGAGGGTGTCCCACGAAGATCTTTGGCCCAGCGGGTACTGGGGGGGGGGGTCCAGGCCAAGGGGATACAGTGTGAGCAGGGAGGGGGAATTGCCTCCCCTGCCTCTGCTGCTGTCACTCCCAGTTACTCCCAGGTGCTGCACCTGTCTTTCCGTGCTGAGCCAGCCCAGGTTGGGCCAATAAGAAGCTAGCTGGCAAGGAGGGGAGTGTCCTGAAGGAGCCTCAGGAAAGCAAATCTCTTCCCAAGTGTTACAACTCTTGCGTCAGAAACTCTCAGACACCGGGATGATTCTTGAACACCTTTACTTCTCCTCAATAGGGCCTTTATATACAGTTTTGGGGTGAGTTAGGGTCTGGCAGCAGATAACCCCTATTGGCTTGGTCTGAGAGCTTGTGGGAGAGTCTGAGGCACTATTCCTCTGACTGATGGCCATAGACCTCTCTGTGGGAGGGGCTGTGAAAGGCTGAAATTGAGTGAAAGGAACCAGGAGCCAGGAGCAGGAAGGGTTTCCAAACGCCTTCCAACCCATTAGAGTCCAGGGTTCAAGACTTGTGCTTAACCACATGCCCAGCTGCCTCTCACAGCCCACTGCCCCACACCAGGAATTCCTTCATTTTAGTTTTATGAAATATATAGCACATAGTTGTTGTCTACAGTTACCCAACTTGACAAAGCACACCAAAACTTCTCAATTCTAGTTAACTTAGTGCCTACTGTGCAGTATGTTTTCCTTCCAGATTCAGTTTGTATCTGTTTTTAAATTTGTTTAGAATGAGACAAGAACCCCAAAGAAGGGACTCTGACTTCCCAGGAATCACATGATGGTTCTGCTGGGACTCCCCAAGATTTCTCGTAATACTTCTTTCATGCCTTTTAGTTCGTCAATTGGAAGAGAAAATGAAGCTGTTTCTATTCTCCTAGAGAGCAATAATACTTAGATATGGAACTTAAAAGTTGTGCTATTAGAAGTGATGACTAGAACTGTGGTTATCAAAGGCTGCAGGAAAGAATTTGTTAAAGTGGAGTGAAAATAGGTTGACCAGTAGGCACTAAGTTAGTTAGAATCACTGTTTCTAAGGGCTTATCAAGATGACCAAATATTTGAGCCTACTTCCCTATCCTAGCCCAAAGTCATTTTCATGTCTGAAACCTACTTCCTTGTTCTAGCCTAAAATTTAGATTTCTGTCTGAAATTACTTCTTTGTTCTAGTCTAATATTTAGATTCCTGCAAAGACCTGAGTTTCTCTCATCTCCAAGGTCTCTGGCACATTCTGGAGGGTCCCCCCAACTCCTACCTCCAGGTTGCCTGTTTCCATCCTTTCTGCTAGCCCCCAGGGCTTCAATTCTTTTTCTCCTCCTAATACCTGATTATGTTTCCCTCTTCTCCTCCCTGTTCCCACCCAGGCCCCTCCCTCCCTCAAAGGAACTTGTAGAGCCCACCTCTAGCTGAAAGACAGGGTATCAAGTGAGAGAGGGGGTTGCCATCCCACAGTCAAAAACTCTGACCCATAATTGTTCCTGTCTGAAAGAACTGTAGGAACAAAAATGGAGAAAAGCCTAAGAAAAAGGAGGTCCATAGACAGGCCAAAGTGGGATCCAGCTCAAGGGGAGGCCCCAAGGCATGACACTATTACTGAGGCTATGAAGTGCTCACTAAAAGGGACCTATCATGATTGCCTTCCAAAAGACCCAACAAGCAACTGAAAGAGTCAGATGCAGATATTTACATCTAACAAATGGACAGAAGCTGTTGACCCCTGTGGTTGAATTAGGAAAAAGCTGGAAGAAGCTAAGGAGGAGGGTGACCCCATAGGAGGACCAGCAGTCTCAATTAACCTGGACCCCAGAGACCTTTCAGACACTGGAACACTAACCAGGCACTATACACCAGCTGATATTAGACCCCCAGCTCATATACAGCAGAGGACTGCCTGGTCTGGGTTCAGTCATAGAAGATGCACCTAACCCTCAAGAGACTGGAAGTCCCAGGGACTGGGGAGGTTTGGTGGGACAGGCAATGGGGATGGAGACATCCTCATGGAGACTGAGGGCATGGGAGGAGATATGGAATGTGGAACAGTCAGATTATGGACCAGGAGGGGGATAAATCTGGAATGTAAAAAAGAAAAAGATTAAATAAAAATTTTAAAAAGGAAGAATAAACAAACAAAAACAAAAGTATCTTTTACATCTCCTTCTTATAAAGCTATTATTTTCCATATGTGGTCGCCATGGAACATTTATCAACAACCCTTTGAGTGTTATTATTTGGGCAACTTTTTGAAAGGGCCAGGCTTTAAAGCCTAGTTTCCAGTCAGTGTCAAACTGATATAGTGGATTCATTGTAGGCTTGTTGGGACTGTGCTTTCTGGTGACCAAGAAGTGACAAGCTTCCCACTCTCCATGTTTCCATTATCTTGCCTTCTCACTGGCCCAGAAAGCAAACAGCTAACCAATTATGGAGATAAACCAAGAAAACAATTAAATAAAACAAACTGTTCTTCCTTTGCAATTGTCTTGAGCATTTGGCCACAGGGGCAGAAGCTAACACATTGAACTTTTTTTTTTCTTATGTTGTACCATTAACATAACATCCATAATTAGAACTATTCTACATCCTTTTCTATATCTGTTTCTTCCTTCTAACCTCAAACTTCCAAAATACCAATCCCATACACATACATTCAAACACTAAACTAGAGCTCTTGTGTTTCCTCTCATCTCTCTACACACACCATGATTGTCTCTTATTTCATTCTTTCAGCATACAGATTCTTATATCTGCAGAGAACCTTCACACAGTCATAATCTTTCATGTCAGCCTTCATATCACACAAGAATTTGATGAGTTCTTGAAATGCCTATGTGTAATTTGGTAAGTGGTTCTTAATCAATTTGAATGTTTCATCTTGTTTCTGCTAACTCACTAGCTGATATACTCACCAGGAAATTACCTTGTACCTAAGAAAGTCATGACTTTCCTATAGCTGGAACTCATTAAATGTATACATGCTTGCTTTTAATAATAAGCAATTATTAAAAAAAAAATGTGTCTTTTCAACTACATTGCAACATTCTTAGGGTGGGAACTTGGGGTTTGAAATGTAAATATCATGTTTCCTTCATTTTCCAGAGCATCTAATTTTAAAATAACAGTGGTCTTATTGATTGATAATATCCAATAGTTTCAGAGGAAAACATATGAATGAAGATAATTCTCATGAAATTTCTCAGAGATGCTAAATGTTTCAAAAATTCTGATGTAAAATAAAATTATTTCAATGGTAGGTTTTTGTTTTTGTTTTGAAAAGTCTGAAGATTTAATTGACATAAAGAAATAAGAAGTTTTAATAACTATAATAGATATTTTCCTTTATGTTGATGAATCAAAATTTCACTTGTTAAATATTTAAATTTCATTTGAATTTATTATAATATTTTAATATTTTAAATCTTATAAAGAATAGCATCTTAATTTTTTTTTAATGTATTTTGTGCTTTACCCTTTAAATTATATGATTTTTTTTTTCTCTTTCACCATGCCTTGGACTTAAATTTAAAATGTCGTCTTAGGAGGCTCCTGTGTGGACCTAATTAAGTACAAGCACATTCTCCATCAAAAGTTTATTTGGCCTTGCATACCTTTGTAAAGTTATTAAAGCCACTGTATCCTTGAACAGTAGGTTTGCATTTTTAAATTTTTTTCACATACTTAATAGAAAACAAATTGATAGTTTTGACTGTGTGGAACATTTTATGAACACAATGATTAGAACCATGTTTATTTCTCTAACTTTAATGTTGTTAAAGTTCTGGAAGAAACCATGGAAAATGGAGTCCATGGGCATTTGGAGTCCATGGGACTTTTTCTAACTTTCTATGCTGTTGATAGTCAGGTGTTCAGGCACTAAGACCAGGATCTACGTTACTGCACAAAGGTAAGATCATAACAAGAAAAGCTAAGGATTCAGACAGGACAGCAGTACAATCAGATCAGTGTCAACTTGTCAGGGCGAGCTCTCTAGTCCTAAGGAAGGATTTCAAATGCTGTAAGTGCTTGGTGGAGCATGTTGCCTCTGTGCACCCAAGGGATGTAGTTGAAGATGTAGTCCATCACTGTTTCCTAATGCAGGGCACATTTCTTGCAAATCCAAAAGGACAGGAAAAATATGCTTTCTTTAGAAAACTGTTTTGTTTCTTAACAACGATAAGCTTCGAAACTGATCACATTTTTGTTGTTGTTTCTTAGTTTCTTAGAGCAAAAAGTGGCTGCTGGTCTCTAGCAAAAAGTAAAGAATAAATGGCTAATATTGTGAAGTAATCTGATTCTCATTTTCATCCTTCTTGAACCCCCTTTTCCTATGAACTCCTGCACAACTTTCCATGATGAATTAATTGTCTCTTTTCAACTATCTTTAGCCTCTAGTCTCAGACCAATGAGTCTCTAACCACCAGGGACACATTTGATTTCCTGGTCCATTGCAACGAAGGATGGCACACATCAATAGGAATCTGGGACAGGTTATCAAACAAAGGGAAAGTAGAATTTTATGCACCTGAGAGGAAGAGAGTGATGTCAGAGAGATGTAAATGAAGTTGAATTTCAGTAAAAATACAAAAGGGCCAGGTATAAAGAGGTATGGCTTGAAAGTGGATGCTTTATCTTGTTTCCTTGGGACCTACAAAGTTAATATAAAGTAAGCACAATGTATCCTGAAACCTTATATTTGAAGTTTTAACACTGTCTGTCTGTCCTCTATGTCCATGTAATGTGAGAGTTCTAGGCATTACTGAGGTACTTAATTCTTATTGATGTAATTTCAAACAGTACATTTTTCTAGTAGCGTAAATGTTTTAGAACAGACCACCTCAGTGCATAGAGAGTCTCACAAGGGAATGGGTGTTTGTGGCACTTCCCATTTTCAGTATATCCTTGGGAGGAAATTCATTTCCTGTTAAATTACCTGATACCTTTATCTCTGTTTGTTATTCAAGCCTAACCAAAAGCTGGGGAGACTTATACTGAGTTAACGTTTATTTTCTCATACAGTTAATAAAATATTAAGAACATTTATGAACTGTCAAAATGCAAACTACAAAAGTTAAAGTTACACCATAAAACTAAGCTTCTCCACGTGCACAGATGAAGTATTAGTGATGCATCTCACAAATTTCAATTGGCCTAACCCACTTTTTCTCATTTGCTTTTGTCTCTCTGTTGTTTTTCACTATTGAACCCCACTAATCTAATATGACCAAACTTGGAGGCTTATTCCAGTTGATTCTTCAGTGTGAGAGAGAGAGAGAGAGAGAGAGAGAGAGAGAGAGAGAGAGAGAGAGATGTCAGTTCATTAGATTTAGACCAGTTCAAAAATCCTAATTCACAATGTTATGCCCAAGAAATCAAAATACTAAAAGATACACTACCAAAAGTTTCTCTCTGGACACCTGTTAAAGAAGCTCCATATCTCTTTCCAACCCAATCCTCAAGACACACTCACCTGTCAGGCAGATAGGGGATAACAACATAGTTGTTGTCTATTCATAAGTGTAGTGGGAAAATCAATGTGACCTTGGCAGCTAGATAGGATGTAATTAAAATCCTATCTTTCCCAGAAATTTTCAAAGAAGGAAAATAATAAGCATGGAAGTCTCAGAGAAGGAAAATGATATGACCTAGTACCCTCTAGGTTAGTTATAAAAGCAACCTGATACTTTTCTGACTACTCTGTGAGTCCTAAAACCAGAAGTTCTTTTGAGTACTGCTCCTGTGATCATGATGTGACCCATAGGTACTAAGAGGAAGGCTGCCTTCTAAGCCTTTTCAGAATGAAGATATTACTACTAATAAGTAATAATAATCATATTCACAATAACAATAATAGAGTAGCTTCCCTTTAAACAGTTAAAGCCAAGGAATCCAGCATTCTTGGGAACCTCTTTTCCTTCCCTCGATTCTTTATTTCTACATGTACATGTACAAATACAAGGAACTTTCTCAAGAAGAAGAATGTTCAAGACCATGGGAGAGACAGTGTAGCACATTGAGGCCCTTGAATCTGGAGATGATCTACTTGGGTTCTATCATCCCAATAACTCTAGCTTTATCTGAGTCTAAATACTAGAGCTCTATTAGTCACAAGCAGATAATGATAATTTCTTGTAATAAGCTAAATGAGGACAAATGTGCCAATTTAATTAGTCTCATACTGTCTCACTTTCAAAATGCAAAAGAATCGATTTTTCTACTGTTAGCCTTTCTGAAAACAATGGGCTAAAGAGTGATATATACTTAATGTCTTATTTAAATAAAAATGACATTGCAGTTAAATCAAATGCCTTTGTCAGTACATAAAAGTGTATTTATTATATAATTCTTTGTGTCATAATGATTAATAACATACAAGCTGACAATCATACTGTTCTACATATTAAGGCCAAATAGTTTGAATTATCTGTCTTCAGGGAGATCATGTCATCTGTGTAAGGTATGCTGGTTACATGGTATAGCTGGAGAATGGGCAAGCGAGGGTGGGCAGGCAATCAGGGTTGTGTGGGTTATGCTTACCACCAATAACAATGAATGTCACTTCTGGAATTCTGGAGAATGACACTTTCACAATGTTAAAATAGCCTTTAAAGAACAGCATCTATCAGAGCTTAGGAATAAAAGTTAAAGTATATCTTGCAAGGAAAAGAAACTATATGATTCAATTCAATAAATATACTCCTATAATCATCTATAAGACTGTAAGAGACAACATTACCTTTTGGAAAATGGTGAGCTATTATAAATTTCAATAAATCAGCATAAAGAATAAAGGTAAAATTGTGTTTGATAGAACAAAATTTAAAAAGAATATTATAAAAAATATTTAGAGTTCTTATTTGTCATCATATCATTGATATAGGGAAAGGTTTTCTAATGATGACACATAAAAATTAGTAAATCTAGCTACTTGAAAATGTTTTCAGATACCTTCATGGGAGAAAATCAGAGTCAAAGTGTTATTGTTCTTGGGGAAAAAGCTGCTGGTCATATTGCATATAAATAGTTCATGTTCCCAAACTTTCATACTTGTTAAAAAATAATGACCAACTTCCTAATATAAACTTATTCAGAGAAGGAAATATGCAAATCACTTTAGACTATAGCAAAAATGCTTATTGAGTAAGGTAATATAAAATAGTGTAAATAAAAATACACAAAAGTAACAACTTCATGGAGACAAACTGACAAAACCCAACAGTTACATAATACATAAATGTTAAATGTTAGTGTAGTTATGTACAAGTCAAGAAAGTCAAAATGGCAATTTGCCAGTGCCATCGATTATGAATAACCTTCATCCAGCAATTACACTTTGGAGGATTTATTCTGTGAATGGCTTTCCACAGTACCAAGTGATCTATGAGTAATTACTGTTGTTGCACTGATTCATATAGAAAAGGTTTGGAAACAACCAAAAGGATCACCAATGAGGTACTGCTGAAATAACAGTAGAGTGGTAGGTATAACTAAATGATAGAGAAGTTGTCTAGTTTATGCAGTATCCTGACCTCAGCACTACAAATGATAGCAGCAGCAGCAGCAGCAGCAGCAGCAGCAGCAGCAGCAGCAGTAGTAATCATATATTCTTAAAACAGGTTGTTATTGTGCTTTTAATTTAGAAAAGATAGTGTCTCTATGTAATAGTATAATACATTTTCTAAGTTTTATTAATGGAAATAAGAAAGATACAGAATAGTTTCTATAATATGCTATCTGTGTTGCATAAATATGATGTTCTAATAATATTTGCATAAAGCAACTTCAGAAGGACTTATATACAACCAGCAAAAATTTTAAATATGTAATGAATGACAGAAATTAAATAAATGAAGAAGGGTTTAGATGGTAGACTTCACTGTGTAGAACTTTGAAATACTTTACTTCTGATGCATATAAATACATTACCTGCTAACAAAACAAAACATACTAAATGCATACATGAGTACCTCCTCTTTGAGGACAAATAAACTTTCATTGATCATTTGTGTTTAGCAATCATTTTTCTGGGTATGTTATATTATACAATTATTTATAATTTCCATTTTATTTATCATTTAAATGTTAATGAAAACTTTATAAGCTAAGTAGCAACACCAGCTTACAGTTCAACTCACTTATTAGAGAAGTGTTCATTTATCTAATCTTATCCAACTAAAATTTTAATAAGTGAATCCTGTATAAACTGATCATATGTCAGGTACTCCCCTAAGCATGTAACATACACTACTTTAATCCTTAAACAATTCTGTGAGGGAGCTACAAATATTCTTCTCCATTTTATATAGAGAAATAATAAATGGTAAGGTCACGTGCCCCAAGTCCAGAAAATATTATAACATCCAACTTAGGCCTCAAACATTAGAAATCCTCTACACTCCATATTCTTAAACATGCTGTTATAATCATAGTACTTCCACAAGTAAGTCTCATTATTTCCTTCTGTATATACTGTAGGGGCTGCAATGTGAACACTGAAAAACTACCTTTGACATGCAATATTAAAAAAATAAATAAAAGTAAAACCAAAACCTGGCTCAGATAAGCCACTGGGACTCAAAAATATTACAATGTACACAATAAGCTTAGGAAATTTTTCAAAAGAAACTTCTATTTAAAATAACAGTGATTCCTTTGAGATGCATTGTACCAGGAGCTTAGAAAGAACTGTACTAGGACATAAAGACCTGGATTCCTTCCCTTTCCTTCCTTCCTTCCTTCCCTTCCCTTCCCTTCCCTTCCTTCCCTTCCCTTCCCTTCCCTTCCTTCCCTTCCCTTCCCTTCCCTTCCCTTCCTGCCCTTCCCTTCCCTTCCCTCCCCTCCCCTCCCCTCCCCTCCCCTCCCCTCCCCTCCCCTCCCTCCCTTCCCTTCCTTTACTTTTCTTTTCTTTTTTTCTCTATTTTCCTTCCTTCCTTCCTTTCTTTTATAGTTCTTTAATGTTTTGATCTCATTCACTACCTTCAACTCTTCCCAATTTACCCTCGCTCCCTACCAACCAAGTTTGTGTCCTTTTAGTTTTTATATCATTCCCTCAAGACCAATATGAGCTGTTCAAATATTCATGGACAGGCAGTATTCCACTGGAGAATGATAACTTACCAGGAGTTAAACCCTTAGAGCAAACAATTTTTCCCTCTCCTAGCCAATAGTCCATGACTTGGGGTAGAATTTCATGCCTGGTTCTCTTCTCCATGCAGGGATTTGGTCTGGCTTGGATGTGCAGGTTGTGTCCATGCTCTCACAGCAGTGTATATGAGACTGTGACTAGCCTGCTTTGTCCAGAAGACACTCTTTGTTTGTAATCATCCACTGCCTCTGATTCAGATACTATTTCTCCTGCTCTTCAACAATGATCCATGAGCATTAGGGTGTGGGATCTTGAAGGGGATATGAGCCTTTAGAGCTGATAATTTTTGCAGTTTCTTGGCCAGTTGGCAGTCTCTGTCTTAATTCCCATCTACTGCAAGTAGAAACTTCCCAGATGAGAGTTGAGATGTATATTGATCAGTAGGTATAATCATGAGTCATTGGAGTTTTTAATATGATGTCCATTTAGCAGGATAAATAGAAATAGATTCTCCCTTAAGGCCTATCACCTGTGTAGCATATCAGCTCAGTAATGGTGCCAGGTATGAGTTTACCTTGTGCACTGGTACTTAAACCAAATCATTGAGTGATTGGTTGATCACAGGATGTTCATGTGCAAGTAGGCAACTCTTTAGTAAATGTAAGCTTTGAATCTCAAGATAAGTGTGTTTTATAAAGGTAATATCCATAAAAGTCCAGGAAATTACTTTGGGAGCCATGTAAAGAGGTGTTCAATGGATGAGAGATAAAACATACAGTAAAGGATTAAAGGGGAATAACAGGAGGATTTCAAGTACCATTGGGGAACAAGAGAAACCAACAACTCTAGAACTTCTCTCTCTCCCTCTGTGTGTGTGTGTGTGTGTGTGTGTGTGTGTGTGTGTGACAACTACATAAAAAGTTTTAAAAGAGAAGAAGGATTTACTCTATAAGGCAACAATGTTTCCACTAGAGATCAGAAGCTAACAATAGCCAAGAGATAGGTTGCTTCTTTTGGTGCTGGCCTGTTAGATTCCAGACTTGACAGTAAGCCCCTATTGGTAAAGACATCACAAACCTGAGTCATAGAACATGATGAAATCAAGTTGGCAAAAACATGAAGGCTTCATCCCTGCTGGCTAGCTTTCATGGTGCTAAAAGGTGCAGTGGGTATACTTGAGGAAAAAATTACCCATAAGTCTGATGCAGTTGTGAAGCTGTAAAGCTATAGTAATGCTCTCCTGAGCCTGAGGATTTTTTTTTCTTAAGAATGATTTGTTTATTTTATGTATAGGAAGGAGTACACTGTAGCTGTCTTCAGATACCCAAGAAGAGCACCTGATCCCATTACAGATGGTTGTAAGCCCATGTGGGTGCTGGGAATAGAACTCAGAACCTCTGGAAGTCAGTGCTCTTACCCACTGAGCCATCTCTCCAGCCTGAGCCTGCGTTCTTAGAGCAACTTTGTCACTACAGCATTTCAGTGTCCTTTATCCCTGTTTCTATAAGGAAATGACCTCCTGAGTCTAAGACTATCACCTTCCACACTTCGCATTACTGAAAGAGAGGCTCTTAGACCCCAATGCTGACACCAACAGAACCTTTACCAACACATTTTTCTTGAATGTCTTCAAAAGGTCCTACAAAGCCTGTGACACCTTTTTTAAAAAGCAGGTCCCTGAAGCCTTGAGGTTGCAGAGTCACCTGGCTCCTTAAAGTGCTCAACAGTACATTTTCCCTCTATGCTCCTGAAAGTGGTTTCTAAGATGTTGGAACCCTGTGAAAGGTCAAAGCTGAGCCAGGCAGCAGCAAAGAACTAACTTATAGGTTGTAAGTCTGTATCCAGGTGGAAGAGAAAGTTGTGAATTAGTTCCCCTGAGCTCTGTAATCTGTACTTGTGCCTTATTGCAGAAAGGGGTGGATCACTGAAAAGCTCAGGCTGAGAGCACTAAACTTCATCTATACTTCAGTCTGGTATTTATAGTATAAAAACACACTTTCATTTTAAGTTGCTGATAGCAAAAGAAACTTACCAATATTTTAAATGTTTGCAATTATTTATCTTTAAATCTATATTTACCAGGCATGAAACCCAGGCTTTAATTTCATTTTAGAGTCTTTACTTAAATTCCCGGATCTAAAGACTTAAATGTTTGTTTTAGCCAGCTGCCAAGTTACAACTGACACATAGAGAGACAAGAATTTAAAACGGAATTGCATGGGCAGAGGCAAGGCTTAATGCCTGCTGCTGAGCAGGGTGCAGATGTTCAATACTGCCGGCTCAGCATACTGCGGCTTAACTGCCAAAGCCCGACAGAAAGACTGATTTTCTTTAAAGGCAGCTAGATGTTTTAGGGGATTGCATTGGATTGAATTTGTAAAATATCTACAACATCTTTACAGTTGAATTATAAAGTTTTAGTTGAGAACTTAATATTTTTTATTTATTCTAGAAGAGCCCCCTATGTATGCAAGAAAAGCACTTGAGGATCTGTCCATACACACTCTTGGAAGACATTTTGGAAGCCTATAACTATCTACCCAACATTTCAAATTATGAAACTGTCACTTATCCCAAAAGTGATGGCTAAATATAGTAAATGAGTGACCATATTTTCTACATTTTAAAGACTCAAATGACAGGCACTTAAAGTGAAAAAGTTGTCATGATAGCATTTCAATTGTAACATTAACAGTTCAATTGTTGGACATCATGGGCCAACAGTTAAAATTAGCAAAAGTCAGGATAATAATTTTGGACCTTAGACAAGACAGGATCTTAGCAGTTACCCTTTATAAACATACAGAGATAAGGTAGAGTGAGTATAAGAAAACCTGTTCAATATCCTCTGATCAAGTCCTGGTTTAAATACTTGTGTGACCTTAGAGAATTATTTGGGTCCTATCTGGAATATTTCTTAAAATTACATTGGCAAGCAATGCTATCTAAACTAACGTGAAAAGAACATGCTCTCAGTATGGGACTCAGATGACAAACAGCAATGGCTGAATCAAGAACCCAGCACTTTTCTTTCTATTCATTCTGCTCCTTATCACATTCATGGTTGTGAGAGGCATCCTTTTCACATGGGAGTGTAACTAACTTTCAGGGTGAAAACAAAATAACTCAATGCAAATCCACAGAAATAGACAAATTTGTATTAAAATAAGTCAGATGTTCTGTGCTGTATAACATGGACATTGAAGGACGAACAGAATCTTAGTATTTAGATTTCTTTAGAACAGTAACTTTGGTAAAGGTTTGACAGGGTTATCACTTCCACTGACAATAAGACTGGTTTTCAGATATGTTTTTAAGTTTTTCCTATTCAGAGGCTTATGGTCTGTATACAAGATTAGTATGATATAGAAATACTAGATGTCTACTTTCATATTAGGTGGCCAGTCACAATCTCTAAATGGTCTAGGAGGTCATGAGAATTCCCCCAAGCCAGAAGTTGCTTTTCACCCAGGAAGCTGACATATTTATAGCTGCCTGTAAGACTTTGATTGGGTTTTGAATTCAGTGGGAAGATAAATGCTACATATTGATTCCCTAAAAGCTGTGTGATGAGGAATAAATCTCAGTCTAGCTCTACTGTAAAGCATCTTCCCCACACATCAATGATGAGAGATGTTATCGGCTAGTCTGTGAACGGTATAAGGAAGAGGGTCTCTAGAGAGAAGAAATCCCTTTGCACACAAGATAGAAATCAACACTATATGTTCAACTGCCTCTTCTGCTATATCCTAATATCTCAGAGGGCCAGGGCAATGATCTGTACAATCCTTGGGTTAAAATCTAGCCTTATGTATGAGAATCACACAAGACTTCAGCTACAGATGGGAAAAATTTAGGCACAGACATGTCAGATAATTTCAGAAATTATTTCTCAATAGATGAAATTTTCCCTCTCCTTGGACGAGCATAAACAGGGCAACTAACTGACATCAATAATGGCATAGTATAATCCTAATTTAAAAAAAAAAACTCCTTTGTCATTCTAGAATATCTTAAATCTTACTTGGGTAGGCAATTAAACCCTGTTATGGGCACTTCTACTACTTAATTAAACAACTCAACATCACTACCTCAGGGAAGGCAGGAATTTGTTCGCAAATTCTTAAATACCAAGAAGTGAAATATACGAAAGAATGAATTTTCACGAGAAAGCTAAGGGCAGTAGTACCTAAACAATGTTTTCTTTTTTAGATAGAAAAATGAACAGTAGACCTCATCAGTGAGTGGCTAGAAAAATCAGGGTTCCCTTTTATATGTTCTCAGTCTCACTAAAAGTATTTATAGATAGAAAAATCTCGAGGACCAGTTTATTAGAGTTTTAAATAGGGTAACGTATGCAGGTTGGTTTCTATGTCAACGTGACACAGGTTAGAGTCCTTTGTAAAGTGCGAACCTCAACTGAGAACATGCACCCACCTAATTGTCCTGTGGGCAAAAATGTGGCATATATTCTTGATTGATGATCGATATGAGAGGGCTCAGCTCACGTGGTCAGTGTCATCTCTAGGCTGGTGGTCCTGAGTGCTATTCAAAAGCAAGCAGTGCAAGCTACAGGGGAACAAGTCAGTAAGGAGCACTCTCTTTGACCTCGGCATCAGCTCCTGCCTCCAAGTTCCTCTCAGGCTTCAGTTCTTGTTCTTACTCCTTTCAGTGATGGACTATTGCTACCTATTAAGTATAAACATGAAATAAACTGTTTCCTTCCAAAATTTCTTTCAGTCACTAGTGTTTATCACAGCAATAGAAACCCTGGCTAAGACCAAGTGTCTTCAGGTGAATCTTATTTCCTAAGGTGTAGTCTTCCAGGCAATAGTATGTAAAGTTCTCAATAATGGAACATATTATATTGCCATATCTCTACCCAGAAGCAGAGATAAAACTAAGATTCCATTCTTCTTACCAGGAAAAAGTAGCTTTTCCTTAATGGGTCTCAAAAGAACTGAGACACATCCACCTTTTCCATATGCTAAGTAAGACAAGGAGAGAGGGAGATTCAGATCAAATGGGAGGATGGAAGATTTGAAGCCATGAGGATGGGGTCTGGAGGGAGATCATGGAAACACCTGAAGCCCAAAGAGCCAGATCAATAATAGTATGCAAGCATCATGAGATGGAGCTGAGAGTTAGCTAGACTAGTATAGAAGGTCACGGTAGATCACTTAATTGCTATTGATGTGCAGTTTTAAATAAATATTGGTTTTTCTGTGTGATTATTAGGGAATAGTAAAAAGTTTAATTCACTATTCATATTTATATTAAGAATAATTCATTTACAAAATACAATATTGATGAATTATTAGTAGCAGTAATGAAAATAATGATGATAATAACTTTTGATAACTTGGTACCAAACAAATGAATCACTGATGTGAAGAAAAGTAAGATAAAAGTAAGACAAAGAATAAAGGTATAGAAGAACATAGGTTTGTGCAGAGGGTACAGCTTGCAAGACAACACTAGGAAATCAGAATTGTTAAAAATGTGATTCTGTAAAACCAGCTTTCGTGGATTTCCCCCAAATTCTGAATCTTGTCTCTCCATCAGTAGAACCCATATTTCTTTTTTAATGGATATTTTATTTACATTTCAGATGTAATCCCCTTTCCCCATTTCCCCCACCCAAGAACCCTCTGTCCCATCCCCCTGCTCCTAAAGGATATGCCCACACCCACTCTCCCACTCCCACCTCCCCACCCACGATTACCCCCACACTGGGGCATCCAGCCTTCACTGGACCAAGGACTTCCTCACCCACCTATGCCTGACAATGCCATCCTCCCCTACGTATAGAGCTGGGGCCATGGGTCCCTCCCTATGTGCTCCCAGGCTGGTGGTTTAGACCCTGGGAGCTCTGGTTGGTTGGTATTGTTGCTTTCCTCATGGGGCCACAAACCCTTTCAGTCCCTTCAATCTTCTCTCTCACTCTTCCATTGGGAACCCCATGATCAGTTCAATGAGAACCCATCGTTCTGCTTATTGCAAACCTTCTTCCCAGAAATCTATCCTAAACATTGTTTCTCTCTCAATAAAACCCATTCTTGTGTAAAAGGTTACAGGTGCTTTCCTAAAAACGTGTACTTTGCAAGGCAGTTTCAATTTAGCTATGCCAAAAGCTTTGGTATGGTGGTTGTCTTGTGGAAACCTTTTCCAATGTTTCACTGTGTTTAAATTTGTAAGAAAAATAAGCTGCTTGGTCAAATTCTAGAAGTTTTGACTCAGCACTGGTTAAGGAGAGCTGATGGAGTTTCCTTTTTAACTCACCCAGATCATCTCCCTGCCAGCTATAATGCTTGCGTTTACTCTCCCACATGCCACCCAAATGTGAGGGATTTAGCCCTCAGATAAAGTAAGATTTTTTTTTCTTTAGATAGAAATTCGGAGCAGGAAACTTGGGCCTTAAATGAGGTTGTAGAAATTAGAATGGATTCTTATCAGTCATTGAAACAAAGCATTTTTTATAATTATTGAGATATTTACTAAGATCCATTAGGGAAAAATATTCAGAGCTCTGCAACATCATACTCATAGGAACAAATGTACAGAGAGCTCATGAAAGGTGAGAGAAAATCCCTGTCAATTATGTTTTTAAAAATTGAAGAAAGTAAGAAAATGTGTACCTGACACATCTGTGTGAGCAGGCTGAATGGACTCCATAGTCTCTGAGCTTCCCCGTGGTCACCCAGCCAGGCTCATAGGAGTTCCAGGTTCACCCCTCCAGCGGGATCTAACTGGAACTCAAAGCTCTCTGGCCCTGCTAGGAGCTAATAGAGCTCAGAGTTGCATCTGAATGGAGGATTGGGGTCTATGGCTGGATGCACCCTGAGGTAGTTCACCTGTCCCAGAGCTTAGATTAGATTTGTTGTTGTGTTGTTTGCTTGCTTGCTTGATTGATTTTTATTAGTGTATTTTAATTTTTTCCCTCTTAGTGTTATTAACTAGGTATTGATTGATCAATGCTTCTCTTCCTAAGGAAAAAATTAAAACAGGCACAACATCTAGTGAAGAAACAATTGCAAAGAAGACATAAAACACTTAAGCTACACTGTTTAAATTCATGAGGAATTAATCATTCAGTATATGGATGGCATTCTCTTCTTCTGTATGTCTATCTAATTAATCCTCACATAAATGCTAAACTTTTAATGTAAATAAGCTAAAAGAGAAAAATTTAAAATGTGGCTCATGTCTCTTATCTGTTTACCACTCTTAAAGACTTGGCTTTAGTTTTTTTTTTTTTATTTGCTTTCTAAAACTCTGTTAAATTCTATTAAAAGAAAAAAAGTAACACCTGAAGCAGAGCAATTAGTTTATTAAGTAATGCTGCTGCTTACTAGCAAAAAAGTTAAAAAAAAATAAAAAAAAACCCTAACAAAATTATCATGCCACTGAATAAAATATAATGTTCTATTACATTTATAATGTTTCATAATAATAATTATTGACAAGTTGCACTAAAATGCTACTTGGGATCTATTGATCATTATCCAAAAGATCCCTTAAAATAATTAAACATACTCAGTAGGTACTGATTAAAATTATACCTAAAAATCTTATAGATATTGATCTTAATGCTTTTTACAGATGGTTCCTCTAAAGAGCAAAGAGAATGTATTTTATATCAAATCCCACATGCTACACACACACACACACACACACACACACACACACACACAAAGATTATACCCATCCCTGGTTGTACAACTCAAAAGTCTAAATTTGCTGCAACTAACCAGTTCTAGTTAGATATTTATTAGCCATTACATTTTTTAACAGACCTAGTGTAAAAGTTATAAAATAAAGGGTAAAAAATATCTGAACTGTCTCTGTTGTAAACTCTTTATCTCAGGGTCTATAAGTTTATTAGATATGGTTAAAAAGAAATCTGTAACAAAAATGTATCTTAAAACCTGTAACAAAAGGCTGATAGTTAAACCTATATGTAGGTAGTTCAATTTGCTACAGCATATTATATATGTGATTCAGCTCTTGTTTTAAAATCCATACAGGTCTACTAAAGCATATTGTATATAAAGCTTAAATTTGACTCTAATTTAGGAAAAGCAACCATGTGACTTGCCTCCATCTTGGCCGATGTCCCCGTCAGGATGAAAGCAACCATGGAGCTGACAGCAATCTTTAATAAGGTAAAAGGGTACATGCCATGTAAACTGACCACCATCTTCATTAAGATTACCATGTTCTATAAACCAACAAAGGCAGCATCTATAAAATTTCTTAGTCCTACTAAACCCTCTGATAATTATTGTATCTTTTTAACACTAACGAGACAATAGTATTTTGGATTGGGATGGATATTTATATAATATTAAATTCCTACTTTTATAAATGTATACTCAGATTAACAAAATCTAACTTAGAGGTATATGTCTCACTGTGGGTAAAGGGCCTCAGCGGGGAGGCTGCCTGGAGACTTCCACACGGAAGGTCCCACATACAGGAGAACTTCTAAGGTTCCAAAGGCTGGAAGGCCCATCGATGGCAGGCCTGGCAGGCCACAATGACACGAGGAAGTCCTTGGTTCCAAAAGGTTTTATTGTCATGGTAGATGGTGGATAGATCTGAATGTAACCCGCCAAACTCAGGGCAGATCTGAGTTAAGTAGGGAGGAGAAAGGGGGAGGTTCTGGGAAGGAATGCTTAATTGACTCCCCCCTCTGACCTTCATGTATGTAAATCTCTAGGGCCTGAGGCCTGTAGTCACACCCTCTACCTGTGCACTTTGGGAGGGGCTGTAATGGCCTAAGTGACTGAACAATGTAGGTCTATGGAGATTGGACTGCTTGTTAGGACCCTGAGTTCTGGAGACGTGGCCGAACTCCTGGCATTTCTCCCTTGGAGTCTCGAGGTTCTAGGCCCATGCCTAGCCAAGAACCAGGATACCTTTACGAAGTCCCACATCTCACCACTTATATCTTTGGCAACACCAGGCTTCTAGAAAATTTTAAATAAAAAACAATATATGCTTCATACATAAGGCCAGTGTAATAAATAAGGTCCATAAATTCCTAAGGTCTATTCAGGCTAGCAGAAACTAACTTAGAAATATATGTCTAGGCTTTTTATCATTGCAACTTTATTTATGGTTTAAAGTTTTATTTTAATGCTAAGGGAGCATCACTTCAAATTTTTAACTTTAAACTTAACAGGAATAAAACTGCAAAATTCTTACCTTATGAAACTACTAGATTGTTATAAGCCATTAAGATAAATAACCCATTCAAGGTAATGGCCAGCCACCTTATAAATGATCATATTCTTTAATGTGCTCAAACTATGCTTACCATCATACTATATACAAATATAAAGTCATTTACAATGATACACTTTAACCTTCTGTATGTATTTTCTTCTGTATGCATGTTAAGGCTAAAACAAAGAACTGAAAACAAAGTTTGTTTAAAATAAGGGATACTTAATACATTGGTCTCAATATCCTCAGAAATTTGCTGAATATGGCATTTAAAATATTTAATGACTGATACAGAGGCCATTTGGATTATACTTCCTGCTTGAATTTATGTTTCTGAGTTATCTGATGGTGTGGATGGCTAATGGTAGCTTTATCCATTTAAAAGCAGCAGTAACAAGATGAGAAGATATACCTTATCTTTTATTGCTAAAAATATATTTTTTAATTTATATCTTTATACAGTATAAAAGTTTAAAGATTGTGATGTATAAAAGCTTCATATGGGCTTTAAAACAAAAAAAGTTAATTGGAATAAAAAAGTTTCCTAAAACATTTCCCCTAGATAATACAATGACTAAGGAATGTAAACATAATTGCATGTTTCTCAAATTCCCTCAGAAGCCAAAGGGGTTAAACCAGAAACCCAATCAATAGGATTTAGCTTATTTTTAGTGCAGCCTGAAAATCAGTTACATCAGACTGTCTTCAAAATGTAATAACATAAATAAATAAATAGACAAAGCCTTCCACCAAGTACTTCACCATTAAATGATTATGCTTTAAAAGTATTAACATTTTCATTTCATTTACAGCATCAGGTGGATATAAAGTTTCATGCTTGCTTGAGAGAATCCAATTGTCTTTTCCTTCAAAATTTCCTATGATTGTTTCTCAAGTACTTCTAAATATCTTATTACCTAGTAGGAAAGTACTCTTGAGCTCAAAATATTCTAAATTTTAAAAATCTCAAATCAGAAATTAACAAAGCCTTGGCTTTAAATATAGAAAAGTTAGCGGCCATTGCTAATTATGGATTTATTTATTTGTATGTCTTATATTTGCCACAGGCCTCATAAATGATAAGACTTAGGCAAGGGAGGTAGGTAAAGAAGGCTTATTTGCCAAGAACCAGGCTTGACATGGAGAGTGGTTCTGAGAGAAAGGCTATCCAGGAGCTGTGAAAAGAATGACTAGAAGTGGACCCAAGCTAACAACTTGTGTTCTGCTTTCTCTCTGGAGTTTTCTCTGTCCTTTTCTACTTGATATTCTAAGAGAGCTCTCTGTCCATGTCCTGCTTGCTTGTGTGTGTGTGTGTGTGTGTGTGTGTGTGTGTGTGTGTGTTTGTGTGTGTGTGTGTGTGTGTCTGTCTGTCTGTCTGTCTGTGTCTGTTCTCCAATCAATTCTCTCTCTTAGTCCAAAAATATCTCTGGATAGCTAATTTCCTGCAGTTCACAGTTTCAGTCTTTTATTTTACTTTTCAATCCAGTAATTTATTCCAGAATTCCTTTACATTATCTTATAAATCAGAACTGCTTGACCTCAGCCCTTTGATTCTTAAGAGACAGCAAACATACATTTTTTTTTAACATTACAAAATATTTCAGAAATCTGTCTGCCTTTGTTAAGCACAAACAATAAAATAAGCTACTTGGATGGGACCTTGCCCTGGAATTACCATTTCTACCACACCTGGGTCTAACCTTGCTGTGTCTCGGGCTGACCTTGAACTCAGGAATCTGCCTGCATTTTTATCTTCCTGTCACTATATCTTTCTGACAAGCTGGCTCATGGTGTAGCTGCCTTTGTTCATTTAGATTCATGAAGCTTCTCATAATTTATATTGACTCCTTATATTTTGCATAATTAAGAATGAATATATGTACATATATATATACACACATATATATACATGTATATATATATTTAGAACTCTTCTTTTTTTTTTTTTGGTTTTTTGAGACACGGTTTCTCTGTGTAGTCCTGGCTGTCCTGGAATTCACTCTGTAGACCAGGCTGGCCTCGAAATCAGAAATCTGCCTGCCTCTGCCTCCCAAGTGCTGGAATTAAAGGCATGCACCACCACTGCCCAGTTTAGAACTCTTTTCTATAGCCTTAAGGACTGTCCCAGTGTTTTCCATTTTGCTGAGACAGTAGCCACACCTTTGCCTCCTGGACTCACACTGTTTCTAATTCTCATGGAGTAACTAACGTTAACATAGAGGGCATTCCTTAGAGGAATCTGAAATATGTACATCATAATACAAACAAGCAGTAAGCACAAAGCAGACATCAACATTCCTGGAGGCTCACACTAGGGCCCTGTCCCAGGGGCAGGAATCATATCACTTTGTCCGCACCAGGGCCATGCCAGGCTGGGTACTCATTGAAGCCTATTCTCTATTAAAGACATTGTTCTGCACATTATAAAAGTATTATCTTAGAGATTCTAGCTCATGATTAATAATGAATTGACATCCTCTTGACATCTGAAACTATGGCTGTCTATGTGTGGGATCCTTTCTGTTGTCAAATATGTAAGGAACTGTGCTAAAATACACAAAAGACATACATAGTACCTCTCCCTAACTAGTTGTCTATAAAACATGACCATAGTCATGGCATGACATGGGGTCCTGGAAACTCCAGAAAAATAACCATTGTATCATATATGAAAATTGTGTTTGTCAAATAACTCTAAGTATGTCCTTCCTAGGACTCTCATAACAACTAAATGCTAATGCTGTTCCAGCTTATTCTAGCAAATAATTTTTAAAAAATTAATATGAAACATGTTACTAAAATCTTTTACTACCCCTGGATCAAACTATTCTGGAACACCACTGAATGAAAAATAAAAAAAGAAGAAGAAGAAATAAAAAGGAAGTTCACTACTGCTCTGGTATGGTAGAAGGAAAAGTTTATTGTAGATAAAAGGGAGCCCATAACTAGAGGCAGAGACATTTGGGAGAGTCCATAATGGACATGACTCAGAGCCATGTGTGGAAAGTGGAGATGGGAAGACAGAGAATGTAAAGAAATTTTAATCCAGTAGCCTGGCTGCTCTGGCAAGAGATCCTATCCAAAGATCTTCTAGAGCAAATTGCCAGAGTTAGTTTGGGGCCAAGTAGAGCAATTCAGTGAGAAACTTAGAGAAGCTAAATTTGAATTGGTCAACTTGAAGAGATGTTTGGGCAAGAACAGCTGAGTTGAAAGAACTAGCCATAATTTATGAAGAACAAGAAAGTATAAGCATATTCAGCTGTAAGCCTCCAAGATGACAGTTACATCAGGTGAATACAAATTACTTTTACATCTAGCAGCCAAAATGATTAGAGAAGGAGAAAGCTCACCAATGTTGCAGAAAGCAGAGGACAAGATACATATGACAGAAAGCCACAAAACAAAACAAAACAAAAAAATCATCTAGGATTTTCTCCAGAAGAATCGTCAGTTGTTCAAGTTTGTGTTGGACTGAGTGTTTAGAGAAACTCAAGACTCTGAAGTGGCAGGAACCTTGAGTCCAAAGCAAGGAATGAAGTAGGAGCCTCTGAGACATTGAATCGTAGTAAGCCACCCCAAATGACAATTTTAGTTATATAGACAGACATTTTCCTGCATTAAAAAAAAATGGAAACTCCATTTCAGATCCTTTTAAAACCAAGGGCAAGAGTTGAGGGGATGGAAACAATACATGATAAAGCCATTACAATGCTCTTTGAAATGTGATCACTGAAGTAAATCCCTCCTACTTTCAAATGTAATCTTTATATATTTCTTCTCAAAAGAAATATATAGAAAGAGGTTAGAAAAAATAACTGTACAATAAGAAAAAATAGCTATGATAGTACAAAGGCTTAAGAGACAAAGGCAAAGGAAATAAAAGGACAAGAAATACTATAGTACCCAATGAAGTTAAGGATCAAATTAGCCAAATGAAGCTATAGCACTACCTTTTAATGAAACTGAGGAAAGGTTACTACCCTCACTAGCTTTTCTGGTTACTCAAGAACAAATACCAGAAAATGGTAAAAATCACAAAATTAACAACTAGCTTGTTAAATATAAGACTTAAACATTTTAAAGAATAAATAGTAGCTTATGGAATGCACTCATTCTATGTGAGATAGATGTTAAATACATGGGCTACTCAAAGCAGGATTATTCCTCAGGACTTGAAAGATTTAGTGGCAGATGTATTGGAAGCTGGTTCTCAATTACAATAGCTGACTTGGTGGTAATAAGAAGCTGCAGTTATGGAAAATTGTAATACATCTAAAGGTGTTATTATCATGAAAGACTGTTTGTTAGGTGAAGGTCAATATGCTACCTACAAAATCAGATGCAATTGGATGACTCTTATTATACAATGTACTTGAGTAGTGTTAAGAGCTTGGCATAAAGTAATGTATCAAGGAAAAAGGCCTATGTCATTCATCAAGAGAATGCAAAGCCCCAGAGAGACTTTTTACTTACTTCTTTCATAGATTAATGTCTGCAATAAACAGGACAATATCAGATAAAGATGTAAGATGGGTATTATTGAAACTTTAGCTTTTGAAAATGAAAGTGCAGAGTATAAAAATGTTCTTATACTTTTAAGAGCTCTATCAGCATTCATGGATAAGTGGATTAGAACTACTGCTGAGATTGACCCTAATGACTCTCTAATTGGACAAACAATGGCCAATAATCATAGATATCAAAATGTCTGTTGTATTGACTATAGGAGAGGAGATAGATGAAATATTCCTAGAAACTTCTCTAGAAGACCTCAGCCTTCAGGGTTTTATAGAAGGTGTAGTAAGGGAAGACATTAGACCAATGAATACAAGTCAACAAGAGATATACAAGGCAAACCTTTTTTGATGGGAAACTCCCTAAGGGGTTCTAATGTACCCTGACACCAAACAACATGAGCCAGGTACTTCCTGTCAACAATCCATTGTGCAACTAGAGAAACCAAATTAAGTATTGGATATGTAATGCATGCTACAGAAGGAAGCAGTGCCCTAGACTTAAGCATAAATAAAAATCTCACACTATCACCAAAAATTCAATACTATAAAATATTCACTGGAGTTTATGGACCTCTACCTACAAAAGACAGTAAAAAATGGTTTTAGGAAGAAGTAACCTAACACCTCAAAGAGCCATTATGCATCAAGGAATTATAGATGAAGACTTCAATGGGGAGACTGAGATTATGGCTTATGTAAAGAAAAATGTGCAGTTTAAAGACGCAAACAGAATTGTTCAGTTTTACTGTATCAATATGTCAAAGACAAAGCAGCTGCAATGGAAAGTATAGGGAGATTTGGAAAAACTGGAAGACAAATTTATGGGCTAACTGTTATCAATGATGAGAGACCAAAATTAAATTCAAAATTAAATGGTATTGAAATTGAAGTTTTAGTGGACACAAAAGCTAATGGAACTATAATCTCACAAGAATCTTGAAATCCACACTGACCCCTTCAGAAGGTATCTACACAGTTTATTGGGATTGGAACATTATCCCTAGTAAAATGAATATTAAGATAAATTAAATGTTTGTGATCAGAAGGTCAAAAGAAGATTAAAGAATTATGTAACCATCAACATATGAGAAGAAAGTCTACTACAAGAATGGGGAACTCATATTAATATTCCTTCAATCTCAGAAAACATAACTATTTTAATTGACACTATATATTGATGTTTTATGTAACATGGCTTGTTTCTGTATTTTAATGGGTGAGAAGCTTGGCTTGCTGATGTAGAGCAGTGCATGAAATAAGAGTGCCCTAATGTCTACTTCATGTGTGGATTCATAAAGATCTAAGTTTACTTTGATAAACAGGAAAGAGGAATAAGATTAACTGAAAGACATTAGGTTGTAGAAAAAAAACCTACTGAACTAGATCAATCTGTATACTTTAAAGATATCGTAACATCAGAATGGAAGTCAGGGAATGGGTTAAGTTGGGAAAGAGTTTTGTCTATATTTGAACATGTGATGAAAGGTAATGAGTTCCATCAAAATTGGTAAAAATCCAATCCAAGTAAGAGAAGCTTTCACATTAAATACATGATATAAGGAAGGAAGAGATACAGAAAGCAGCTGATTCCCACCCTCTGTGTGGGGACAGCTCAACAAACTAGCTGAAGAAGGACAGATTATTCAACAGACTGGCAGGCTGAAAACCTTGATGCTTGAAATGGACATTTGCTGACAGACAAATGATTAGGATTTTGATATGGGATAAGGACTATTGCATCAACAAATCTTTATAAGGACACTTGGATTGTTAAATTTAGGGACATTTGGACTGTTGAATTTATGAAATTGATAATTGTTTCTGTTGTAATAGTTAAACTATGTGTGATTTTTAGGTTAAACAGAAGCGGGGAAGATGTAGAGGAAGTTTAATCCAGCAACATGGCTGCTCTGGCAACGGATCACATCCAAAAACCTTCTAGATCTGTGTGATCTGGAATGGCACATCTTTAATACAGAATACTAGAATACAGACATGTCCTTAGTACATACTTTCAAGGTAAAATTAATTTGTAAAATGAGGCAGCCATGTTTGAAAGTGACATATAATTGAGGAGTAGACAAAGTGATGAATCAGAGAAAGATTTGAAAGAGTGAATCAAAGATAGGATACATCCAATTCTCACAGGAAGAGAAAGGAATGGGAGGACATTGAGGAGCAATAGAAGAAGAAAGAATGAGTCAGTTGAGAGTCAGTGCAGTGAGTGCAATGAAGTGGAGTTGACTTTATTTATGTGTTCATGCAGTATAGTGCAGTTCAGTAGATGCAGTTGAAATCAGAAAATAAGGAGCCAAAAAATTAGAACAGATTGCTTGAATTAGTTTGAATTAGAGCAATTTATTCAGAGACAGAGAGAAACCAAATTGAATCAGTCATCTTAGAAAGAAGTTTGATCCAGAACAGCTGAACTGAAACAGCCAGAGTTCAGAAAGCGCTAGAAAGGGTTAGCTTATTCAGCAGTAAGCCATCTAGACAACAGTTATGCGAGGAGAATAAAAGATATTCTTGCTAGAGAGGGGAAAAAAGACAAACAGATAGAGCACCCAATTAATCTAAATGGCTGAATTACATTGGAAAAATCCTCTGGGAGATGGGCAACCCAACTTCTGACTTGGGGAGTTCAGGGTAGAGGGTAGTATATGACAAACATACACTGCAACAGGTAGGGACTGATGGATGCTGGGAAAATCTGGTGGCCAGGTCTGTTTTGATATGTTAAATAGGCATGGTTGCCATTTTTCCAAAGGTTTGAAATGTAATAAATATGAAATATTATCTGGTAAATTTTAATAATAAAAAGGAAGATATATACACCAATCTATGTCCTACATACTATGCTAGATTTGGTTATACTAACTTTAAATTCGTTTTTAAAAAATTCCTTTAAAAGATATTGTTTCTTCTGCTGCCCCAAACCATTTTTTTTTTTTTTTTGCTCCAAAAGGAGATGCATTCTGAAGTATATGGAAAAGGAAAGATCTAGAAATTAATCAATAAAAGGTTAACACTGGGACAAGGTTGTGCTTATGTCTTTTCAAAAAAATAAATGAAAAACCAGATGGTTCCTGATCCAGGACAACATCTCAAAGACCACTAGAGCAATGAAATGACTAAAGGTAGACAATCTAGCAAGATGAGCTGTCCCAAGAGGAAGAATAAGCTGATAATTTGGAGAAACATCAAACCTTTAACTCATCAACCTGAGAATTTGGGGAAACAGTAAGGACATTAAACTGCTGACCCTCAAAATGATGCAATTATGTTTACTGATTGTATTGCACATTAACTCTTGGCTTGTCAATGTAGACTCTAAATGCCTTTTGTCAGGGTGCATAAAAAGTTATATTATTGATAGGAGACAAATTGATATTGTTTTGGTGTGTTAAGGATATCCTTTAGTACAAGGATAAAGAAGGTTAACAGTTAGTCATTTGAGTATGAGATATTTTGTCTGGACTAATTTAACTGCTCAGTTTAAATGCAATAATACAGATTTTAATATGATTAACTACTATTTAGAAAGTTTCTATAGTGGAAAATAGTTGTATGAAGATGAAAAGGGGAATACCTGAGGTATTGCCTTCCAATGTTGATTTAACGGTTCCTAGAATAATGTTATCTATTGCTAATGGTTTAGAAACTAACTTCTGGCTTCATTTGTGGCATGGCAGTCAATAAGAATAATCATGGCTTTAGAGGAACACATCTAGCCTAGTCTTTAAAAATAAACTTTTTATGGAATACAAATCAATCCTAAGCATTCTGCTCAAATAATGGGGAACAAAATAGAATCTACCAATACCCATATTAATAGGACTATCCTAATATTCCTGTCAATGATGACTTTCTATCAGATTACTTATGCTTTAAATGTACTTACATCCCTCCTTATTGTAATTCAACCTTTAACCATACCCCTCCTTCTGGTAAACAAACTGTCCTTGAAATGGACCTTCTTTTTTCTTTTCTTTTTTTTAATGATACCTTACTTTTTTTCTTTTGAGTTATAATGGTTTATGTGGGATAAGCCATATTACACCAATTTTGTTCAGTAAACCTTTGCAATCAATCAATAGAATCAAGAGACCTTTCTCCCAAAATTGTGAGAATTCTTTGCCTTTATTTGATCCTGTAATGGTTGAAGCCACAATGACTCTTTATTACCTATCCCAGGAATAGCTTCTGTAATACAAAGAAAGGCTTCAAAAATGATTTGTACGATTAGTAAAACTATCACTATTATAGGAAAGATATTACCAGAAATCTATCAAGATATTGGTGAACTGAGGACTACAGTTTTACAAAATAGAGTGACTATAAATTTGTTGCTCAGGCATAATTGTTGGTTGCCAATAATTTCATGGTTTGTTTTGCTTTAATACACCAGAGTTTTCCTATACTACTGATGGTCAAATTAATGATCTCCACAGAGTTAGACAAGCTTTTTCAAGTGGCCTTTAAATAGCCACCATGGCAAAAAATGGCTTTCTACTTTCCTTTTGGCCTCTGTTAACTATCCTTATTCTCATGGCATGCCTAGCCATAGAGACAATGCATTCAACCATGACCTGTTATAGCTACTATATTTTTATTTAAAAATTAGAAATGGGGAGATGCAGCAGGAATAGCTTACAGACACTTAAAGAAATCAGAATTGTTAACCCCACATGCTTTTCTCTTCAATCAAATGGATAAGCATACCTGTTTTCTGTCCAGAGGGATATGAATGGAGGTATTAATACCTGGTTATCTTGCCATTCTGTATATCCAGCCTTAATCTA
The DNA here is from genome assembly GCA_021653895.1 of Mastomys natalensis. Classification (NCBI taxonomy): domain Eukaryota; kingdom Metazoa; phylum Chordata; class Mammalia; order Rodentia; family Muridae; genus Mastomys; species Mastomys natalensis. Next base: position 691,287 of record JAJTUV010000469.1, read on the forward strand.
ATCTCCCAGGATTCTGAACATTTTCTTTGAATCAACAGAACCCATTTTTATGTTTACTTAAAGTTCTTCCTCCTTAGACTCTTATCTTGAGCACTGTTCTCTGTCAATAGAAGCCATTCTTGTGTAAAAGGTCACCAGAGTTCTGCTAAAGAGAAATGATTTATAAAAGAATTTAGATAGAGCCTAAATTCCTAAAGCTTTGTCGTGATAATTGTCACATGGAAACTTTTTTCCAAATAATTACTCTGTTTAAATGTATAAATAAAATAAATCACTTTGTCAGACTCCACAAGTTTTTGACTTAGGAATGGCTAATCCATGCTGACACAAGTTTCATTTTTACCTCACCTGGATCATCTTCCTGCTGGGTGGAAGGTTGCAGTGTTCTCTGCAGATGATACATAAACTAAAGGCATACAACATTATTTATAAAATTTAATCAGAAAATTTCCAAGTCTAAAGAAAGATCATACATCCAAGCACAAATATAATTTAAAATCCCAAGTAGATATGACCAGGGAAAAAAACATTGCTACATCTCATTATAAGGAAAAATGCCAAATATACAGGAGAAAAAAGTAGTTGAAAGCTAAAAGCAAGATGTGCCAAATTATTTGCCGTGGCAAACCAATCAAAATAAAAGCTCAGCAAAAATTCTAAAACCAAAGGAAGTTATAATATGTGAGGCCATAAGAGTTAAACCACTGGCTTATGCATTACTATAGACAGAAAAATATTCCTTAAAATGGATGAAGAAAATAATGGGGATATATAAACAAAGCTCATGATGCACAAGTATTAAAATGTCACAATGAAATCCACATTTTAGTATAACTAATAAATGCTAAGAATAAAAGAATTCAGGAAACTATTGCTGTGTTTGGCTGATAATTTATGAAATCTGAGTAATCATTTGACCCAATATTTAAGCAAAAATGCCCATTTTCTTAGAATTGAATTTTGAATTTATAACTTCACAGTCATTTTCTCTCCCTTTCTATCTACCTAACAGAAAAATCTTTTATTTTTCACTGAATCATACATAAAACGTGTACTTGATTACAAATATCCTAACTCAAGTTTATAAATCAATAAGTACCACTCCATAGTACTGAGACTGGTAAAAATCTAAAATATTAGGAAAGTTTTGAAACTATCTTAAAAGCTTCATAATTATTGAAATAATAGAGAATTAGTGAATAGTATTGTGATAAACACCCCAGAAGAGTGCCAAAAATGTTAAATTTATAACGATTTATAAGCAATTTCAAAAAAACTAATAAATTCAAAACTTCAATTTTTCACGCAAATCTTAATTTAAAACATTAATATTTGAATAGAAACATACTTAAGGATATGACCATGCCCTCACTTTTGTGCAAGATGCAACAGGAAAATTGACCAAATGTTTGCCTCTTGACCCATAGGTAGAATACATGTGGAGACCCTGTTTTCTTTCTTCCTTACCATCTAGATTATTTGTCAAACATCTGAAACTGTGCACTTACTCACAGCCAATAGACACATGAATCTTCCATTTGGCATTATCCCAATGAAAAAAGAGATAATTTTGTTTTAAACCTCTTTGTTGTTGTTCTTTTTCTTCAAATCAACCTATTACTGAAGTAAATAAATAATCCCAATACAGAATCAACTTGAGGATTGCTTCTGATACAAAATACAGAAAACATCAAAGAAACTGAAGCAACCTGTCTAATCTTATTTCATGTTTTATTAGCCTTAGATACCACTGCTTTGACATGTTCCTTTACATATCCTCTACTTGTATAGTTCTCATACTGCACCTCAGAAGCTCTTTACTACTAAGAAGCTAGCTTTCACATTGCTGCCATCCGTGGTATCCATAAGATATTTGTTTCAAAATTATCCTCTTAGCCACAATTCAAATGACTTATGACAAAATAACCATTTTCCCTTCAAATAACCTTCCTTTCTTTTCTTTTGCTTTTTATTCATTTGCTCCTATAAGAAGTATCTTGTGAATACAGAGTATATTTTCTCCACTGTCATAGACATTGGGATGACAACAATGAATACAACAGATCTATTTCCTTACTTAATAGAAAAGCAGAGACAAGAGTTCTAATAGGCAATTATAATTGATTGAGAGACAAAGAAGTCTTAGTACAATACAAGTAGGCTCACTCACATTAGTTTTGAGAGTAAGGGAAAGATTACATGAAACCAGTATTCTAATGAAAAATGGGTAATAGCCACTAGGGAGGAAGTTGCTTTTAGGCCAAAACTGACACCAATTGATATATCTGAAATATAATTCCTGTACCACCTATGGTCAGAAAATATCTTAGAGGTGGAAGAAGTTTGATTATAAGACCAGAGGACCAAGGCATTTGTATAAGATTATGTCATTTATACATGACAAGAACAAAATTATAGGCATATCTATCCTTTTTATGTGGGTACTGTGAATCTAAACTTAGATATTCAAGCTAAAACAATGATCCATCTCCCCAGACCTCTGTACCAAGGGTCTACACTTAGATAAAAAGAAATTCAGATTTGTCTCTCAAGTTTTATGATGGTATTTCATTTGATTGTTTCTGTTGCTTTAACTAATTTTTAACTTTATGTAATACCACATTGGTTAGCAATTATTGTTATTTCTTCAGCTACTGGAGTTCTTATTTTTGCTTTGTGTGTGTGTGTGTGTGTTGTGTGTGTGGTGTGTGTAATTATTTCACTTTATTAGTTTTCAGTCTTAATTATTAACATGTTTTCCTCTTTTAGGTAATGTTTAATGGGTGAGATATAAGGACCTATTTTCATTCTATTTAATTCTTCAACATGTGGGGATCTGTTTTCCTAGCACCGTTGCTGAAGAGGCTACTTTTCTTCAATGTATGATTTGACACTTCTGTCAAAAAATTGGTGATTATAGTTGTATCTGTTTTTATATACCATTAGCATGCTGATTTTGCCACTGTGGTTCTGTTGTAGAACTTAAAGTCAGGTATAGTGTTATGTTCAATATTGCTCAACCATCATTCAATGTTCAAAGATCTGTTCTTGAGCTTAGTAAATCACATATTCTAGCTTGGAAAAAAGAAAGAAAGGTGATCTAATAAAAATGTAACCATGTGGTAATCTAAGGAACATGTGAACAGTAATAACACTAGTTTACATATCAATGTGAGTGGGAGAAATTTCACAAGGTCCCCATACCTAGATACAGAGCAACAGGCAATTAATGACTTCTGAGAGAGGGAGAATTAGTTTACCTTAGTGATGAGCATCCTAATTGGTTTTCAAATACCTAGTGTTCAGTGCTAAAAGCATATACATATGAGTAATATTAAATTGATTCACCAGGTTATATTTATGTGTTTTAATGTATGCATACATGTAACAATAATTACTAATGAAAGAGGGAGAAAATAGTAAAGATACTACATGAAAAAGGCAGTCTTGAAGGTAGAGGTAGCAGTGGGAGGGGTCCATTTATAATAATAGGAGCTAAGACAATCTATGCATACGATGTCACTAATATACCTGTTAAATTTCATATAATATAGAAATGATAGTAAATTGAAAAATATAAATATTAAATATAGAAGGATTCAATCAGATTAAATTATTTACAGATTTTATAGTTTTTGCATAAGAACTGCAAACATTACCTATTTGGACAATAATGTTAAAATACTTCAATTAAAATTATAATTAGATGAGGCAGTTATTCTAATTTAATTTAAAATATTAAAAGCAAAATATTGAGTCACAAGTAATGACTATTTATTTAATTAATTATCAATAGTAAATATGTTGGCATTGGAGTAAAATAAATCTGGCCTGCATATTTCAAGAATATTTATTGACATATGAGAATATGGATTATTTTCTTATAGAAGACATATTCCATTCAAGTAGATATTATGTGATCTTTAAACATAGATAGATAGATAGATAGATAGATAGATAATAGATAGATAGATAGATAGATAGATGTACACACATGTATGTACCATAAACCTATGTCTGAAAGAATATAATTGAGATCACATATTATGATTATTTGAATTTATATTGGCAGAATGATATGAAAAGGAGATAGGAGTTAAATGATCATCATAGTAAATACTAACAAATATAATTTCCTATTATAACTAGCTTTCAGGCTTAATGGCTCTAAAATAATACCCAAGTATCATATTGTTGGTTAATATCTCTAAGTAATAGAGTCTAACAGAAAATTGCAACCAAGAAAGAATTTTATTAAGAGGTACTTTTGGGATTAACAACAGGGAAAAGAATGAAAAATTAGCAGGGGAAAGAACAGATTAGAAATGGAGAGGCTGAGCTATTATTCATTCTCTGGTAGGACAATGAACCACATGCAGAATTTCAAACTTACAACCTTTCACAGCCATGATGGATATGGTTCAGCCTGAGAAGTCGGCATGATACTGAGCAGTTGGCTGTCTTTAGTTAAGATGTTTATCCAAGCCAGCTTATCATTAAAGACAATCAACACTCTCAGGAGACTACTACTACTTTAAAGGTAATAGCAGTAAACCAGTGTCCTTGTTAAGAATATATTGCAATTACCACTTTTAGTCAAGTTGCTTCCTTTACTCTGATTTCTATCCTGGAAGTGAGAATTTACAATCGTAAATTCAGATGTCATACTCAGTAAACCAAAGTGTGATGAACAAAGCCTTCATAATACTCACATAAAACATATAACATGTGTGAAACAGTGGAGTTTAGAGACTTCTCCCCCCCCAAAAAAGTGAATCAACAGTTACAACTTAGATAGAAGATTAAAAGAGAGACATAAAATATCCATCACCCACTTTATCTCCTTACAGCTCTATTTCTGGAACCCTGGAGCTTTATCTGTGGTTTCTATTGTCTTGATCATAACTCATCCCAGGAGGTAAAGAAACCAAAATGTGGGAAAGGAGAGAGCCTCACTACTTCTCAGATTAATGGTTCCTTTCTACAAGAATCTGATCTATAGATGCAGAGGTAATGAATGAGGGCTCTCAGAGCAATAGCATTTTAACTGAATGAATGTTAATCAAAAAGAAGGCAATAGATTATCAATCGATTATATTGGAGAAGTTGGCCTTTTAAAATACTGAAATAGGCTTCCTGTCTTACATCACATATAAAAAATGAAACCTAACTTAACAATTTTCAACTTGTGAAATTTAATAATCACATGATACACATATATTGATGTTGCCAAAAAGTACATTCCAAATGCCCGTTAATTACTAGGAAAAAAGTAAAATTAAGTACATGAATAAATTTACTAGAAATAGGTTGAAAGCTACTCAATTGAAGAAAGATCATGAATGAAGCATCTTCATAAAGCCTACGATTCCCACATAAATATGAATAAATAAATGTCTTCCTCAGGGCAGTAGGGATTTAAGCCAGAGCTTAAAACAGAAATCCTTGAGGAAATGAAGTTGCTGACGACTGGACACAGTTATGTATCATTTTATGCTGCCTTATACATAGCACTGCTGCCCAAAGTGAACCAGCTCTACTATATCAACTAACAATAAAATAATCTCCAAAAGACATGTCACAGCTAGTCAGATTAGGCAATCCTCAGTTGATACTCCCCTCTGATTGCGTTGCATTCTAGTTAAAGCTAACTAGGACAAACATATTTGTACCTGTGATTATTTTAATATTTATTAAGTGATTTTTAATAAAAAAATAAGATGGATAAAAGAAAGAACAATTTATAGAGCTTCAAGTGGCTTACAGGAGTCATGCGCATAAGGGGAGATGTTTGCTCAGTGTTGAGTCATCATAACCGCAGAGGAATATGATTGGGGTGATGCCCCTGCACATAAGCAAGTACAAACATAACAGACGGCAGATGCTTTCTCATATATTCTTCTTTTAGCTATGTCAAGCATATTAACTGCATAAAGCAGCAGTATGAGGCAGATGCTGATACTTGGCAGAAGGAGAATGAAAGATTCATCTGCAACCAGCTGCTTCTCAAAGACATTAACATCAGAGTGACTTCCAACATGGTGACTTTGTCTGTTAAAAAAATATCATGACCCATGACTAATAACACCCTTTCTCATTCTAATAGAGACAGTTGATATAACTCATGTCAGGAACTCACTTTGGAACATATGAATCCCTGTACAGTGACATCCTCTGACACTAACAGAATGGTTGATGGTCAACAACCTCCTTACAAATAGTTTGATCAGTGGCCAATAAAATCATTTTGCTGTTGCCAATATGTACTTCTCATTCCCACACAAAATCAAAGACTTCCTATTTTATTCAGTTTAAAGGAAAGCCTAAGACTAAAAGCTGAAAAGAAATATGATATATCTCAGGACCAGATTTTTAAAAATGGGAAGAATAGCCATCCCTGTAACTGAATCTGTTCTGATACATACTAAAAGTGTCCTCCTTGGTAATAGGATAGCTTACATGTGACAAAGTATGATCATAAGACACAAAGTACAAGCATTTGTCTGCACAATTATGCTGCTAACCTTGAAATATTTCTAAATTCTTAATCAAAAGAATATAACTCCTCTTCAACACCCATCTAAATGCCTTCTTACCACATTGACTTAAATCTTAAGTCTGCCTGCTGACATTTAGGGAATTCTTACTGTCTTTAACACCCTATTGGGGCAAGTGCTCCCAGAATTCCAGTACTTTTCTAACTTCCAGCTCAAAAGGTTAACTTTCTCTCTTTCTCATCCACCTTTGCCCAAGCAAAGGATTTAATGTAGGAGACAGAACAACATATTAATTATAACTATTTTCCTCCCTTCGGTGCGAGTAAATATTGCATTCAGAAATGTAATTGCATTCTAGAATCTTGATAATGAGTTATTAATTATGAAAATATGTGGGACTGCGTAAGGGTATCCTGGTTCTTGGCTGGGCATGGACCTAGAACCCTGAGACTCCAAGGAAGAAACAGGGAGAAACGGCAGGAGTTCGGTCACGTCCCCAGAACCCAGGGTCATCGCAGAAGCTTCCAGCCTCTGGAACCTTAGACTTTCTCCTGCATGTGGGACCCACTGGTGGAAACCTCCAGGACTCCTCCACTGTTGCGCCCCAATTTCCCACAAAAATAAAGAAATTTGTAGATGGTTTTAAGACCTGCATGCCCAAAGCTGAAATAGGAGCTGAGCTAAAGAATTCTCTCGGAATGAAACTGACAGAACAGAGAACAGAAGGCTAAGGAGGCAACACTTATGAGGGGAACAACTGCAAGTTCCTAGAGGCATTGCCAGAAAAATCCAGAAGGAAAAAAAAATAGGTAGAATGAAAAATGCATAATAGAAATTTTTATTTTCTTAAGGGAAAAACGCATAAATGCTCAAAGTAAGTACTCATGGCTAGAGCTGACACATCCTTACACAGAGACTAAAACTCTCTGTGTGTGTCTGTCTCTCTCTTCCCTTTCCCTTTCCCTTTCCCTTTCCTGTCTGTTTTCTTTCTCTCTGCTCTCTCTCTCCTCTCTCTCTCTCTCCTCTCTCTCTCTCTCTCTCCTCTCTCCCTCCTCTCCTCTCTCCCTTTCCTCTCCCTCCCTCTCTCTCTCCCCTTTCCCTCTCCCTCCCTCTCTCTCTCCCCCTCTCCCTCTCCCTCCCTCTGGCTCTCCCCTCCCCTTCCCCCTCTTCCCCTATACCCCCCCTTCTCCTCTCTCTGCCTCTCCTGCCTCTCTTCTTCCCTCCCTCCATGCCTCCTTCCCTTCCTTCCCATACCACACCATAATATCCTGAGGAAATATTACCTTCAGATCAGAATTTTATATTCAGCCTAAGCTGTAGTAAAAAATAACACTAAGTAAGACTTTTTAGATATTCAAACATCTAAATTCATATATTCCCTTTTGAGAAATCCACTAGAGGACCTAACCAGACAAATGGAAAAAACTAAATTCAAGAGAAAACATATGATGCACAAATAACTAAACATGTTAGAAAAAAGATAAATATATGGATTTTTTGTTCCTCTCTCCATTCATCCATTCCTTCACTCCTTCCTATATCTCTCTCTTGCTTCTTCCTTCCTTCCTTTCTTTCTTCCTTATTGTCTGTGTGTCTGTCTTTTTGCAGAGGAGTGCATCAAGGCCTGGAAATTAGGGTTGGCTTGTACATATTAGACACACCCTCTATCACTGAGCTAGTTCCTCAGCCCTCATTACTAATTCTTAATATAAAATTCTAAGTATATTTTCAAATAATAAGACTAGATCTAAATATACAAAATTCTTTTTTCATATTTGCAGAAGGGATTCCCAAAATCATGTAAAATTCCAGGCAGGGCAGCACATGCCTGTAATTCCAGCAGTAGGAAAGCAGACAGGAGAATCCAATTGAATGAAGGTTCAATAAAGGCCATGTCCTCAGAAATAAGTTGCAGAGTGATAGCATAAAACATTTGGTATTACATGCATATATACATGTCCATATTCCCCATACATACACATACATATACAAATAGCATACACATAAACATCTAGAAAGAAAAGCAGCTTGCATAACTAACAGTAAGGAAGAAATAGAGCATAAAAATCAATAAAAAAAGACTAAGAAAGGAAACGAATATGTGGACATAATACCCACATGTGATGGTCAAATACAGATATCCACTAATCATTACATGCATTTCAAATCTCAGTGAACACTTTATACAGTTGACTCTGTTCTACCACCCCTGCCTTGGTCCATGTAGAAGTTTGCCTAAAGCTTATGTACCCAGTCTCTAACCTTTGACTTCTCACATTAAATTCAACATCACTGGTGCTTGTTTCAAGGAAGCACCAAAGCAATGAGACTACATGTTTTTCAGGTGACTTGCAATCAAGGAACTGGTTTTGGTTGGTACAATAAACCCAGCTTCCTATTCCACTAGTAGAGTGAAACTGAGACCCCTACTGAAGTAGCTACCCACCTGTACTCCTGTGCCTCCAGGAACACCTTCATCTGAAGTTTTAACATTTGAGTTATTATCTGTGAAATCTTCCAAGGAGCCCAAACCAAGACAGTTATTATCAGGATCAGGACAAAAATACTAGTGGAACTTTCTCCAGTGTTTAGACTAGACTGAAATACACATAGAGCTGTGCTAACAAAATATTGTTGGAGCAAAGATCTTTACGGATTGCAGAACTGCATATTCTAAGTAGTTTATTTCTCTTGAAATAGATATAACAGATTTAGGTTGGTCAATTACAAACATATTGCGTAAATTCTCAGTGATAGTATTTACAGGCTAATTTTTCTACAATAATTACTCATGTTTCCTGAAAAGAGGTAGATATGTTCACCTCCAATGGTTTTAAAAATTCAAAAGGATTGTATGTATAGTCCACTAACTCTTCTACAAAAGTCAAGATCCCAACAAGAAAGGATTTAAAGTCTAAGTGCTGAAATGGTGATATCATGGTTCACATACCTGAAAATATATAGTAACTAGAAAGATGGCTCAGTTACTAAAATGATCATCACAGCAGCATGAGGACCCAGGTTCAATTCCCAGCTCAGTGTCACCTTACGTTCGATAATTCCAGTGTTGGAGTGGCAGAGACAGCCGAATCCCTAGGGCTTCCTGGGCAGCTAATCTACCCAAATTCAGTAAAAGACCCTGTCTCAAAATAATAAGATTAGAGTGAATGAGGAAGATTCCTGATTGGCCTCAGGCTTTCACTTGCACACACACACACACACACACACACACACACACACACTACTCATATACACATGCATATATGCACACACCAAAAGCATGTGATACTCCTTAAATATCATGCTTATCAATCTTTAAATTCTTAAGTGGTGGCCTTGGTTGTTTTTCTGAATTTGTTTTTAGTATTTATGAATACTAATGTTGTTGATCATCTATTAGTTCACAAGAGAAACATAAACAAATTCTGTATAATTTCAATGATATTGCTTTTGTTCACTGACTGCAATACAAAAGAAAAAAGTGAATAAAAGGTGGAGAAAATAAAACAGAGCCAACTTGGTTCCAAGAATGTTTTATTTAAGAATCAATAAAATACTCCTAAATAATTTGGTGTGATAAAGACAAAAATATAAAATATCAAAGACAATGAAACTAAATAAACCATGTGAAATCTAAATAATGCATTTAGGAATGCTTTTTATAGTTTTAAATATTTTCACCAACAAAATGATCAGAATTATGTCTGAAGTCTAAAAGCAAATCTAGAAAAAGAACATTTACCTTAAAAGTAGTAAAAGAAAGAACAAGAGTAAACAAATAATTTTAAAGCATTAACACAGAAAAGCAAATCAACAACAAAGGGAATCTGAATCAAGTGTGTGGTGCAGCCCTCCAGTTCCAACACTCAGGAGGCAGAGGACAGGTGACCAGAATGTCTAGGTCATTGTGACCCACATAGTAAATTTGATGGTGGTTTGGACTACATGAAAACCGGCATCAATAAAAATTAAAATAATAGAATAAACTGTAAGAGCTAAAATGCTGACTGGCATCAAAGAAATTTAACATGAGAGCACTCAATTATAAATGGTTAGGGAGGCATGCAAGATTAAATATGCTAAAAGACCATATTTTTTATTAATTTTACTAGTAATTTTAAAATAATTTTGATAATAATAATTTAAACAATTCACTAATCTGGATGTTAAAGTCTTTAATATAATACATGTAAAGGATCATCTTCATCTTCTCTCCTGCAGACTGTCGCCTCTCTAGAGTCAGAGTGTTCAATGTCTCTAGTTCTTCTAGTCTACTCATCCCAGACACCAGAACCAATGGGAACGTGAAGTATCAACACATGCCCCTCTGTTTTTGTTCCAATTCAGGGGCTAATAAGCAATCCCTAGAACTTTCAGATTTGCAGACCATCATTTCCTTTGTCCTACACAGCAATGATATTCTTTATTTTGTAATTCTCTACACTGACATAAAGCCCATACCACTTCTAAGCATATTTATCAGCTAAATATGAACACATAGCAAAAAACTTGGATGTGTGGCAAGAGAGCAAAGGTTATATTGCCATTTGCATTTCTTATTTCTATACTGTTTGCTCACGATTAATAATAATAGCTACTTAGAAGTATTCTTGGTTCTAAGTAGAGTGTTTGTTTATGGTAAATGTAGTCTGAAACTAATACATCTGGAAATTGACCAAGAGCTGGTTCTAACTTTGCTTATTAACAATGATAATGAAATCTATTTTTTTTCCAGTCTGAGTTTCTCCCAAGGACTCGTTTGGAAATGGTATAATGAAATCGAGGATGTAGCTACATTCTTTACATAAAGCTGCACAGGAAAGAATCCAGGAATCCAGGGCCTTGGGAAGTAGCAAATCTGAGAAAACTGCTGGTAAGTGTTGTCTCACCTCTCCTTTCCTACAGTGCTTTCTAGGATTTGGAAGAAATGTAAATAGATACTAAAATTCTAAATTGCTCTTTCTTGATGTAGCTACCATGTACCTATATAAACATTGTTCTTCATGGGGATTATTTTTATCCTATAACTTATTGTATAGATATTGCCACTAGGTTGAGATGTCATATAGGGTAATAAAAATCTTTGTTCTAAACTTGGTCTTTATATACTAATTTATTGAAAAAGTTTTATATAAGAATATATATTATTTGTATTTGAATATCACATGACTTAAATATAAATGATAATATTTAAATTTTAAGTAAATCTATATTTAAAAATGTTATATTGAAATCACAATTTCAAATAGAAGTTTTAAATCCAAATGAAACTATGAAAGCAATTATTTTTTCTTTTTCTTTTTCAGATGAGGAAACTGAGAAAGAGAATGTTTATTGGCTTGTGCCATGCTTTATCTCTAGTTAACGAAACAATAGAAAATCTACTCTCTTAGGTCTAGTATAAGGTTTTCTCCATTGTTCATCTCTAGTTAATGAAACAATAGAAAATCTACTCTCTTGGGTCTAGTATAAGGCTTTTTCCATTGTTCTATTGACTAGATGACATTCTATCCTTTGTTTTGTACCACCATTCACACTGTATAATGAGATTTTAAAGAAAAAAGTGAGTATCCTAGTTTTATTACAATTCCCTACACAGCTATAACCTGAACACTAAGAATTCAATGTGTATCAACTTACTCAATACTTGTTACCCTGCAGAAAAAAAAAATGCTTCTTGAAAGTTAGAAAATATCAAGACATCAAAACACTTGGACCATTCTTAATGTTAGCTAGAAGGAATCTAATGTAGAAAAACCTTTGTACAAGTATCCTAAGTCTTAAAAGAAACTGTAAAAACAGCAAAGACATTCCATAAATAAGTAAAAGAAGCAGAAATTGCAGAATAATATAATTCAAGTCAAAAATGGGCTTGCTGAATTGTTGAGCATTTGAGATTTTGCATTTCCTAATTCAAATATTTCTATATAGACTAGATGGCTAGTGATTTTCCTTTGCCCCATACCATTTAGGCATGACTTATGCAACTCTCAACCTCTTATCTATGTGTGGGTGCCGTCCAGCCTAAGGTATATGCTAATTTCCACAGGATTATAGTATCACAGAGTAAACACAGTAAACAATAAGATCTAATACCAGGTGAGTGGAGGAAAGTCTTTGAAATTGCAATAGACAGTAAAAAGTTCTTCCAGCAGGAAGCAGTGACTATATAATGCAGAGTATGCTCTTTCTATACCACAGATGTCTTTCTTTTTTCTTCCTTTTTTTAATCATTTTATTTGATGTAAAGTATTTGTCTAACTTTTACAATTAGATACTAAATGTGTCTAGTAAATATGGCTAAATTACTAAAGAATCCTGAACCTAGAGGAGCACAGCAAAGCAAAGCACCTTTACACTATCACATGTTCAAAAATCCTATGACATCTATAAAGCACAAATTTCTTATTTATTTTTACCAGGGACTTCATATTATATCAATATATCCATATTTATCTCAAAATAGTTTAACACCAATGATAAACAGATAGGTTGGCCAAGGGACATCACCACAGCATCATTTCAGGTTTTAAACAAACCCCCAAACAAAGAAAGATCTGTTTCTTAGATTCCAATTAAGTAGACTCAGTAAAACAAAACAAAAAAGAAACAAAACAAAATATATAAAACAAAATATCATCTGTACATAAATTGTTTTAACTTAGATTTTAATACATATAATTTTAATGTAAATTTCACATTTAATACTCAGGAATATCACACTAAAGTTATATATGGAGTTATTATAATTTAGTTAATAAACCTAGTTCATTGATTTTGTTTCATCTCTCTTCTGTTATTAGAGAGTTGGGAAGCACCATCTTAAGCCATCATCTAAAATAAGAGTTAATAATACAATCCTTTCATAGTCAGGTTACATAGTCAACCCTCACAAGAGAAACAGTAGCATCTGCAAAAAGATATGTGGAAGGATGTGTATTTGGGAAGTGGACCCTGGTGTTGTGTAGCTGAAAGGTCCTACAATTGCTGTCTGTGAGCTGAAGAACCCAGTAGGTAACGAGTTACAACTCAAGTTGACAGGATGGAGTTCCATGGATGCTATCTCTGCCTGACGCCCAAGGGCTTATGCCTGAAGGTACATGCTTTGAGAATATAATGGTTGAAGAATCTGAGGCTCTGATTTCCATGGGTAGAGAAGAGATTCCAGGCTCTGGAAGAGAAAAAGGGAGGACTTTCCAAGTCTTTCTTCCTTTGCACAGTGGGAAGCTAGACTAAGGGTGGATCCTTGCCTACTCTGTCCATACATGTATCTATTCTGAATCATCCACTCATAGCCATCAACAGTAAAACTGTCTAAATGTCACTTATGGCAAAAGAATAAATATAATACCTACTGAAGCAATTCAATACTAACACATCACTGTAGTCTTGGACCTGCCCTTCATCTGGTCACGTTTATATTCAGAATCAAGATGGAAGCTCTCATATGTAAACTAGAATGTGTATGATCTGACCTACAGATACATGTGGGATTCTTAAAGGTGAGATAAGTATGTATAAAGTTTCAGTTCTATCCATGTTCTTGGGAATGATAAAAGTGCCAATTTTGTCTTAACATTAATCACTAAATAACTATGGACTCTTCCTCTTCTATTAAAATATAAGATAATAAGGTTAATCATTAATAATCATGATACATTAGAAATTTTAATAGTTGTAGCATACTGATATCTTATTATATAAGAAACTAAATCATTTTCCCATTTTCTATAAAATGTTTATGTAAGGTTAAACAGTATTTCAGTTCCATGTCTTTCTAGGTAAGAGGCCCAAAGACATTGTTAATGATATTACAACATAGTATTACATCATCAAGATATTTTCAGGATTACCAAATTATAAAAGTTGCTATTAGTTTTTCTAGCTACAGAATTAATGCATATATGTTCATTGCAAAAACAAAAATACAGAAACCATAGAAAATATATTTATTAGAAAATGATCATCCAAAAGTACTAAGTCTCAAAACCCAGAGAAAGATTGCTATTGCAGAGTCCTATCTTCTTGACAAACTCTCCTGAGCTCTTCTATTTTCAATGAGAAGAACCCAAAGACGAGCAAATACATTTTATCATTTCTGAAACCCTCTGCCTTTTGCTTATATGAAGTTTACAGGAATACCATATTTACTTTACAGTATTGTTGGATTAACCCATATTTTTGAAAAATCATTCCTCCATTTTTTTCTAAATTAAAGAAATTTGGGATTAATTGGATATATATTTATTTATGAGTTTAATTTAATTGAATATCAATTAAACTTCTAATGCAGTTCAGAAGAGCAGAGCTCTATGGAAGGAAAGTTCCTTCAGATTGTTTTATTAACTTCCCTCTTTACCTGTTTCTAGCAATGATTACTGACAGATAAGGAATATAAAATGTTTATTCAAACTACATCTTCATTCAGATATTTCTGAATGAAGGCGATCCAAAGGGTATCAGATATCAGAACTGTAGCACTCCTGGCCTTTTACTTTCATAATCCAGCACCTTTCGGAAGATCAGCCCATTCGGGACTCTAAATGAAAGCATAACCACCATCATAAAGGAAGTAGAATGTTACATGGTTTATTGTCTATCATGTAAAATACTGATAATTCTTCAAAAAAAATCCCTGTACCAATAGTTTAATGCTTAATAACTTATATATATAGTTTGTTGAAAATATAAGTACAAATTTGCTGTTTAATTTTGGTTTAAATGGAATCTCTATTATGAAATAAAACAAAACAGTCATTATTTTCTTACTTTAAGGGACAGAGAGACAATGAGACAGACACACACACACACACAAATAAAGAGAGAGAGGGAGAGGGAGAGAGAGAGAGGGAGAGAGAGAGAGAGAGAGAGAGAGAGAGAGAGAGAGAGAGAGCATCCCATGGAGTCATGAAGATCAGAGCCTTGGGGTATCTCCGGAACTGGAGTGACAGGTACTTGTGAACCAAGGACAGAGAAGCGTCTTGTTAAACAAGAGTGGGCATTCTATGAGAACTCAGTCTTTACCATCAAGCCATCCCAGAGCCAGCAATCACACTTTTGGGATTCTTGATAAATATCAATAATCCAATCAAGGAATTCTATTGTTAAAGGCCAGATCTGTGGTATAGTTGTATTTATTGTAAGTCCTACAAGGAGTATGCCTGCTGTATATCAAAGCATCTTATACTATTTATTTTTAATAAAAATTCTTTTCTATTATCTGTTCTGTAAACATCTATTTTCTCATTAACATAATGTTCATGATTATCTTGATAATATTATGATTCTTCAACTGGATCATGATTTTCAAAAACTGTTTTGTTTTTGAGGGTCTTGACATGCGGGGCTAGCTGACCTGACACTATAGAGCCAAAACTGATTTCCTGAATCCTGAATGCTAGGATTTGAGATGTGTACCTTTGTGCCTTGCTGGGACTCTCACTTGTATCTAATGGAGCTAACTGTAACCTATTTCTGTTAATTAGTATGACCTCTGACTTGCAAATATGGCTGTTGTGTAAATCTGACTTCATACTTGCTTTTCTTTTAATGCCTCACACACCCATTTTTAATATTTTCATTGTACTTGTTACTGCAAGTAGCTTCATTTCCTTTGTGAAATAAACATTACATAAGCTATGTTTACTTTATCATGCTTAGTATTTTATTAAAGGAAAATTTGTTGTTATTTTTATCTAACTCTTTGCACCAAATGTATATGTGAGTTTTAATGCTCAATGATTTTGCATAAGAACAAAGGGACACTGAAACCATTTTAATGGAGTTTTCTTTATCTATAATTTTTATTGACTTAAATAACAAATAAAGCTTTATAATCCCTTTATTTTTCTTTTGGTTCAAAGATTCATGAGGATTTCTCAAGCAAATGTAAAATAGAACACAAACAAAAAGATTTATAAAGAGGATACAAATTAATAAACAGAGAGAATCTTTACTAATCCAGTACAGAAAATTAGTTCTTAAGAAATGTGGTAATCCACTTCTCACACTCTCTAGCTCATTCAATCATAATGTGAGTTCGCAGTGGTCCCAGAGTACCCCACCATGCACAAAGGTGTCAGTGTTTAGCTTGTAATTAAGTACTTAAAATGCTTGAAAATGTACTTATCTTGTCATCAACACATTGCACAATAACCTTTTCTCTTTTCTTCTAAATATTATGGCATATCAGCATGAGTTATGGAATTCCAGGATGCATTGTGCATCTACATTATCTTCCTCCTGTTCTGCTTAGGAGACAAAGTTGTGATTATGTAAAGTAAAATCCTTTGTTTTCTTTGACTTCCTAACTTTGTCATACATGCTTAATGGTATAGGTACTTCTGGAAATATAAAATTAAGGACATATTTTAATTCGATGGGAATTATAGGCATTTAAAAAATACAAAGCTAAATTTTTTTTCTTAGGAATATATGATAATTGAAACAAAATTAATGCACACCAAATAGTATTATAAGGAGACTGACATCTTTTAAAGTGATCTAATTCAGGTGCTTTATTTTATAGTTCAGAATGTTGGTCAGGAGCTGGTTTTTTTTTTTTTTTTTTTTTTTCTTGAAAATCCATATTATCTTTCCATCACTGTGGCAAATGTGGAGGTAAAAAGGGGAGAAAAGGTTTCTTTTGTGTTTCATGGTCTCACAGGTTTCAGTCTTTGGAGAGCTGGCTGCACCATTTTAAGATTAACACTAGGAAAAATCACCATGGCAGGAGTGCATATTGGAGTAGTGGAGGTACCCACTTTCTACTGGCCATGGAATGGAGAGAAGAAAGAAGACTTGATGATAAACTCTTCAGCTGAAGCATACTTACAGTGACCTACTTTCTGCAAACAGGACCCCATTACTAAAAGTTTTGCCAGCTTCCAAAGTAACAACACTAATTGGGAACCAAGCATTTAACAGATGAGCCTCTGGCAGGTATTTAATATTCAGAGCATAACGGCTACAAAGTATTAGCAGAAGGCTGGAACTCAAACATTCTGATGGTCTACCCTTCATGTAAATTTCCGCTACCATATTGAAGAAAAGAAAATGCTTTTTAACCACTTTAAGTACAGTCTTAGTTAGGGTTTTACTGCTGTGAACAGACACCATGACCAATGCAAGTCTAATAAAGGACAACATTTAATTGGGGCTGGCTTACAGTTTCAGAGGTTCAGTCCAGTATCATTAAGGTGAGAATATGGCAGCATCTAGGCAGGCATGGTGCAGGCAGAGATGAGAGTTCTACATCTTTATCTGAAGGCTGCTAGTGGAAGACTGACTTTCAGGCAGTTAGGATAAGGGTTGTAAATCCCATGCCCACAATGACACATCTATTCCAACAAGGCCACACCTCCAAATAGTGCTACTCCCTGTGCCAGCATATTCAAATCATGAGAAGTACATTTTAGTAACAGTATATTTGCTATATTATCATATAATACTTGGATCATGTGCTTTATATTTAAATTCTTTTCCATTTATAATTTAGCATCCATTATTAAAATACTTATATGAATCTTCAACAACTTAAACAAAACTGGGGATAAGAAAAGGTGGGAAGTGATTATAGAAAGAATACCCAAAGAAATACTTCAATAGAGATAATTTCTTTCTCAGATATTCAAGTATTTGTTTTTCTTATTATAAGCATATCGTCTGCAAAATTTGATTCGGTGCTAATATGATCCAGACAAACTAGTATTAACTAACAAGAAAGATCTTCTGTATTAATAATAGAAAAAGAAACCAAAGATAATTAACAAAAACTATTAATTTCCTGACTATTACCAACATACCATGACTCATTGAAGGTTAGAAGTGTTCTCAGTAACGGGTGAGGACATAACATGAAGCATTATCACCAGGATCTTCTTGCTTTTGGAGTGTTATATCTTGGTTAACTTCTCAATTCCACCCCTCATGGCAGAAAGATGAGTGTTGATGGATTTCAATTCATACAGCGTCCCAAAAGAAACTTTCATAGTGCAGATGGGAAAGTAAAGTCTTTTCTTGGCTTCAACAAAAATCCCAGAATTGCCCAAGCATAGTAACACATGCAAGCAATGCCAGCCCTCAGCTAGCAGGATGGGAGACTTTGTGACCAACCTGAGCAACATAGTTAAACTTGTCTCCAAAGAGGACCTCCAGCACAGGTACAGAGGAACAATACAGCCTTGGGACTTTGATGAGATCATTGCTCATCTTTAATCATTTACATTTGCTCCTGGGTTGCTCAGTGTTGGTTTCATAGCTGCCCAGGGAACAGGTTCAAATCCACTTCACTCAAAATACAAGGAGTATATATGACAAAAGCATGATTGTTTTTTTTTTTTTTTCCACAAATGAACAGGAATGTTGGAATGCTCCCTCCCCTCAAAAAATCAAAAAACAAACAATCAAACAAAACCAGGTTTCCTGTAGTCTACTTATTAAACAATAAAAGATGTTTGGTGATTTTGCTGTTTTCTTATCCCTTGCTTCCCATCTTGAATAGTTGCTTAAAATGTTTTCTGTTATACTGATTGAAACACTTGAAAATAACCTGTAGAAACACAGAGTGTATTGCAGGTCCCATGGACAATATCTTATCTCTTACTCCTCCAATTTCCTTCGTTCAAGGACAGAGATATTTATTTGCAGATTAGCTCTCAAGAAGGGAGGCCAGTTTCTCCGAATTTCACCATTTTATTTCCCCTGTTGCCATCTTAAAGCACAAGGTAAGACTGGAGAATAGATTGAATGCTGTATAGAACAGAGTGGTAAACAAGATAACAATCTTTATAATGGGATTAGTACTAAACAGATTGGGAACAGGTTTTAAAGGTGGAATATTCAATGTCATTTATCCCCATCTGGGTCCCTGTAAAATAAAATAAAAATAAAACAAAAAATAAAAACATATGTTCATTCTGATCTTTTCCTTATAACTTCTTAAGAGCTTCCATCTCAGAGTTGAATACTCAAAACTTGGGTTTGGCTGTCAATATAATGCAGGACACATTTATTTATGGATGTAAAACAAGCTTATGTGGTTTGATTAGTGATTTTACAAATCTGTACCTGTCATCAATGGATCCCATCTAGTTCCTCAGGGCACTTGTCAGTCTGAGTAAGGTAACCCAGACGCAAAAGGACATACATTGTATGTACTCACAAATAAGTAGATATTAGCCAAAAAGTACAGAATATCTAGGATACAACCCACAGACTTTAAGAACTTTAACAAGTAGAAAAGCCAAGTGAGGATCCTTCAATACCACTTAGTATGGGGAAGAAAATAATCATGGAGACACGTGCCAGGAAGGATTTAGATGGGAGATGAGGTGTGTGTGTTTAATTTTGATCTTTGTTCTTTTGATATTTTTATTTATTGTGCATGAATTTTTAGATTGTCCTAACCAATCACTGGGATAAAGTCAACACATTCTGTCCCTAGGCCAGGAGTAGGAGGTAATCACTTGATGCTATGAATTTAGGGAATTTGGAAAGACTTCATAATCACATCAAATCCCTCTTAAATTACTTTCTGATACCTGACATTTCTTTGTCTTTAAGTAATGGCAAACATCAGAGAAAGCTAACACACATCTCATTAGACTTTTACATTTTTATTTCTAGGTCTCTGGCAAAATCTTGCATGATGGGGGAGGTTTTTATGTAGAAAAAAGCAAATGAATTAAATAGTGATGTTCAAAAAGTATTAAAACTAACCAGAATGAAAAAGGCATAAAGGAAAAATGAGTAAGTTAAAGACAAACTATCTAAATTATAACTTAATAATAGAAGAAAAGATTCAAACAGATGACTTTGTATTGAAAATACTTTCAAAACCAAACACAGTTCAAAATTTAGCGTCAGTCAAGGGTCTAACGTAACTGAAATATTAAATTGAGTTTAATAATTTAGTCTGATATTAAATGGCAAAATTTCTACTTCAAAATAAAATGCACTTTTAGCTAAGACATACCAGAATTTCATGGTTGAAAGAAACAAATTTTGTGGTTTTAGTCAATATCTAGCCCTCATAAAAATCGCCCTGAAATTCCCAATATGAAATAGAAACCTATAGACTAATGCTGACAACCTAAGTTCCAGACCCGTCCAGAGTTTGGATAAACTCTCCATCATATGAACCAAAACCCAGCAATAGATGTAAAACTGTTCTTTGCATCACTAAATATTTGACTAACATGAGACTGTCATGACCACTCTAAGAACATTCCCTTTTTTAATCATAAGAAACCTATTTACATATGAAGAGCCTAGGTTGATTCAGTGTAAATGAAAGGTGCAGACACTTATTCCGTCCAGTTCTCATAGACATAAATGCTTTCTTAGGTTTTTAATATTCTCTATTTTCCATGGAGCCTAAAGAGCATTTGCAGGAACACCCCAAAATAACATCTTTATTCTTCCCACAACAAGTCAGAAGCTTTTATAATTCCTTTCATAATTGCACATTCACCTCTCTATATGTAAAATTATATTTTCAGAGGCCTTTCTTCATCTCCAAATGTGATCTCTTAAAGATATTGGACACCATTGTGACAACTGATGCTTTAAAATGCAACTGTTGAAGAGAAAGCCTGGCATGTAGTGTGATGCGCTAAGACTCCAGAAAGCTGGTAAATCATTCTCCAAAAATAACAGTTGATGTCACATACGAGAAAAATATTAAATCCAGATTCATTGATCCCTGAGTTAACAGAGTGCATGAGGAAGTGATTATTGAGCAGAATTAGGAGTATATAAAATGTTTTTCTTAAAAAAAAACATATTTTGGGTTGATTTAGAATTATGCATATTTTTAAAAATTCCATTAGCTTACAAGAAATGTATCTCTTGAAAGCAAGAAATACTTGGAACTAGATCATGTGTTTTGATATAATAATCTAGTCTTCAACTGTTAGTTGGAAGACTTAGATAATTAACTTTCAAGTTATAATTAAAAGATATTTGTTGATCCTGTATTTGGTGGATTTTTTTTCCTGGCCTGCACGTATTTTCTGTTTTTTCTCTTTTCTTTCCTTTTTCTTTTATTCATCTTATAATGCTTACTGGTTAAGATGGACATTTTTGTTTCTTTCTTGTTGATATTCATTAATCTGGTCCTTAGCTTTAGGTTTGTTTCTCTGTTCTTTTGTTAAAACTGTGGTTCCTTCTTCTATGTGTAAAATTTCTTTATTACCATACATCATCCAAGCTTCATAGTTATAAACTGTTAGTTTGTGCTTGCATTGCACGACTCTTGTTTCTATGTCAATTTTTTCAATTTCATTGCTAAATATAATAATTGTAGTTGGCAGTCATTTCCCTTCATGGCCCAAAATATATCATTCTATGCTTCCTTTCTTGACTTGTAGGTTTTCTGCTGAGAGCTTGATGCCACACTGATGACATTGCCTGTGTGTGTTAGCTTTTATCTTTTGAAGCTTCCACAGAAGTCTCTTTGCTCTGTGTTTTTTAATGTCCTAATGATGTGTCTTGGCCATGCCTGCTTGATATCTATGTTCATGTCCTCTGCTAAACCTCAGAGTCATCTGCTATAATTTTATAGGATATTTTTCCTAAGCCTTTCACTCATTTCTCTTTGTTGTTGTTGTTGAAGCAAGTTTTTCTCATACAATATATCCTAAATATGTGTTCCACTTTGTTGGCTTTTGTATCAGCTACTTCTGCTCCTTGGCTTCTTAAATATTCTCTTTTCATCATGCTCAGAGTCCTTGAAAGTTGTGATTATACTTGAATTCTTCCCTTAATTACTGTTTGAATATAAGAGTTTCTCACCGTAATTGTATATTCCTTGTCTTCTTTCTTCTGCTTCCTGTAACCTGTTGGTGATGCTTTCTACTATGTTCTTATTCTTCACTTCCAACATTTCTGGATTATTCTTTTTCACAGTTACCTTACTGATGCTTGCTCTGTGTTACTGAAATCTCGGCTGTTTTATGTTCTCACCCACACTGCTGAGTTTCTTTGCCAGGTCCTGAATTGACATTTTTATATCATCCATCTGTTTGAATCCTCTGGTGGAGCCAAAACCACAACTCTGACCTCAATAGGGATAAGAGATGGGTTATTCTGATGCCAAATATGAGTGACCATGGCCTGGGAATTCATATTCAGATTATGACAAATTCCTTGTTCCAATATGCTAATAGTTTGAAGATTTTATAATAACAGAAACAAAAAATGTCATAAATCAAGGCACTTTTGAAAATATACAATTGGAAGCATTTGGTAGGTAGGCCCCTAATGCTATGCAACAGCAGTTTAAGCCCTTTGGTTGGCTGTAAAGTAGGGGGTTGTTCAAACATTGTACAGGATTTATCTAAAGATAACAAAGATGTTAAAATGCACACAGAAGATGGCTATAAATGGCTATTACACAGGCTAAAGATGACCCAAGATATTTTGTCTTTGGGCTTACAGTATCTCAGTTTCTCAACTGCCTCTCAAGTCCTAATCCGTTCATCAGCACTACAGAAAGGAGAGGTCTTCTTAGGAATATTCAGTCACATCCTCTCTGACGTAGTCGAATGTATTTAAAAGTAAAGTTATGGTCCTCCAACCCCACCTTGCCTTGGGAATTTCAGGATGTCTCACTGACTTTAGCTTATAGTTATCCAAGAATCTAAGCTTTGGTGATGTCATACTGGTTGGCTTTTTGCTTTTGCTTTAAATCTTTTTATGTTATGATTTGTACATTTTTGGGAATGTATTTCTGTCTCTATTTTTCTTCCTCCAGCTCTTCTGGCTTGCTTATGTTATTTTATGTGGGTCTTCTTAGCAGAGTGTGCCACTGGGGATTATTGAAAATAATCCCTTTTTCTATTTAGTGAGAAGAGCAAGAAGATAGTCATGGGAACAACAGTTTGGCAACAAACTAATACTAAGGTGCTGTAAAAAGCAGTTGAATATTTCAGTACATCATCAAGAATATGAACAGAAAGAGAAGAAGGACACTGTGAGGAAAAATCAGTAGGAAATATTCATACAGCTAAAGAAAATTGCAATGATAATAAAAGAAGTGTATGCAATGGAGAGACTGAAAAATCAATGCAAAGACTGAGGAAATGCACGGGTTGAAGGAATCAAAACCAACAACAGAACTAGCTGCAGTCCTAGAGGAAACAAGAATAAAACAAGGCAAGCAACATAAAGACAACAAGTAAAAACAAGATAAAATGTAAAGTTACAGTGAAAGAAACAGTATATTATATCAGTCAATATCTGTTCCTTTCTCAGGTGAGTGTTAAGTTCTCCTGGCCCTTGAATTATTCTCTGGCAGTAGATCTAATGGCAGAAGCAATCACTTGTGTTGATGATCGAGCTCAAACACATTAGACAAAGACAGGCTATGTACAGTGTGTCTCAGAATCCAGTCAGACCCCAATGGCCTGCATGTACACAGATAGGCCTTCCATCAGTCTTCCCTGTTGAGTCGAATTCCCATTTAGGATCAACTCTACTGTATGGTTTTCCCAGTCTGTACTATGTGGAGAGCATCAGCCTTTCTACCAAACAGTCTGTCTTGGGTACTAGATGCTTGGATGCTAGATTTATACCCATGGGTGTTGGTGTCCCTGGTTCCACAGTTGCTGTCACTAGGGCTTGTAGCTTTTGCATGGATAGTCTCATCTCTCTGGACTCTACCTCCTACTCCCTCCTTTACCACACTGATAGGTTCCATGGTATATCCTGCTCTGAGGGTCTTCCCTACCATTTGTTTCATGCAGCATGAAGATCTGTCACACAGCAAAGAGAGGCTACCCAGAACCCTCTCTGACTGGTGATCTGAATTCTTGCTTAGGCTGCGAGGCTAAGCACTGCAAAGGAATATAAATAAAAGTTAAAAATATCTATCTGGGTTCCCTGAGGGACAAGCCTGACTGCATAGGGGTTGATGTCAAAAGTATCCCCTCTCCATGAAAAAGACATCGGGATGGGTATGGCCCTCATGCCTCACTGGACAATGACAGGAGGACCGGAGCCATTACAAGGACCCTTCAATTAATGGAGGTCAGACCTCTATCCCCACCTTTGCAAGAATAGAATCGCCAAGGCCCTTCTATACTTAGAGAAGGGAGGAGATGTCAGGAGCAGCCCTGCATATACACTAAAGGCCTAAAATCAGCCATAGGCCTAAAGCCAGCAATAGGCCTGACATACATGCATGCTAACACAAAGTCTTGGGTCTCTGTGGGAAAACACTGAAAACAGAAGGCTATAAGCTATTGTAAACAGGCAGCTTCTGTGGAAATTTACCAGACCTAGTAGTCATAGGTCTTATAAATAGGCAACTTCGGTAGACAGTACCAACTTAGATAAGGACAAGTGAATCATAGGCAGAGCCATAGTGACCTGTCCCCTGAACCTACACCCAGCTGATACCCTGTTCTGAAAGGTATCTGTACTCTCCCTGAACACCTATGCTCCGGTGCCATTCCTTTCCCCACATTCTGCCTTTTTGTGTTTATAACCTCTGTGTAAATAAGTAAATTACGATGTGATTTAAATAAATAAATAAATTAAAACAACAACAACAAAAAAAGAATTTGGAGTTTAATGTGTTTTCTTAAGGAGATTTATTTTCCCTTCTGATCTCTGTTCCCAGAGCAGAGAGAGATGGATTCTTTTCATCCCCACCACATTGTTCCACACACTGAACTGGGATTTACTGTTTCCTTTGTAAATTTAAGACTCAGCTTTTCTGCATTTCCCCTAGTCTCCCTTCTTCCCTACTGTTTACTGTGGCCCTCCCTTGGTAGCCATGATTATTTCTGCTCTTACAAATCAAATTTATTTTTTCAGAGTCAAAGAGACAAAGGAGTGTGTTAACACCCATTATTCAGTGCCTCATTACATCCTGGGTTACTTGTAGGCACATTGCTCCGACCAGATCAAATCAAGTGTACAAGACAGACAGAGAAAGATCAAAGATGCTTTATCTCCCCACAGGGAGAGAGAGGAGTCCTAAGAAACACTTGGATGTATTATGAAAAACAGGAGATTTTTTAGATTATGTGAAGATTCTAGAGATGAAATGATAATTATCAACTTTGTATCAGTCACATCTCAGACAGGAGGGAACACTACAAAAGTGTTGAATGAGAAGGGGAAAGAGTAGAAACTCTTGCATCATGAGTAAAACTGGGGGAAATCAGAAAGGACATAAACATTTATAGGCAAAATTCACATAAAGATTGGGTCTTTATGACCTGCATAGTACTTTCCATTGACTTATTAGGCCTCATAATTCAGAAAATATATTTGTTAGTAACATGCCAATTTTTTTTTCTATCTTTAATTCACTCTGTTGTCATAAGGACCTGTCTACTAAATCGATGTTCAGGGTAGACAAATGATAAAAGTCAAGTTATTCTCCCTATTTTATGGCCTCTACCCTTCACAACTGCTATCTGTTCTCAGTTAAACTGGACTCCAGTGTTTATGTAACTCAGCTGCAACTTTTACAACCACATTGGTTTATTCATTCATGATTGCTTCTAATAAGTGTTAGAAACAAATGCTAGATGCTGAGAATGTGATCATACACATAGCGTCCCATTTTGGAGAGATTTTAAGGATCAGGAGTAAAGAAAGGTAGGGTATATTAAAATAAATTCTACTTAGGGAACTACTTATTTGCAATGATGACAGAAAGGAAAGACTCCACAATGGGAACCTTCAGCCAAAAGTTTCAGGCTGCTCCTGATGAATCAAGATCAAGGACATGAGACTTTTCATTCTGCAAAGAACAGCAGTGAAAAGATTCCCAAATAGGAGGAAATGCTGGTTCCACTGACAGGCGTGTGATGAGGTGAAGAAACTCTAAGCCTTCAAAACAAGTGGGTGAAAGATGATGTGTGGAGGGTGAGTGGGAGAAGGGGAGACTGAACAGATAATGGGAGACCGGGTCAGGAAGGAGTTCAGCTCCATACCAAGGAATTCCACTGAACCCATCACCAGAGGCCACTGAAGGAATTCAAGCAGGAAGATAACATAATTCAGTATTTCTGGCAGGCTGTTGACTGCATTAAATAAATAATCAATACTTTTTTATTTATCATCATTACTGAAACCCTGGAAAGCATCCCAGCAGTGAATAGACAGGAGCCTCTGAAAACTGCTATGCTATTCAAATAGTAAGCCACTCCACAGGCCCATCAGCATCCTGGTGCTTCATCAGTCTCAGAATGCAGCCAATTCTTAGGCTTCAAAGAAACTTGTTAGGTTCTCTATTTAATGACATAGTTCCACATCTCTTCTCAAACTTCCTGACATCCATGCATTTTAATGACATTAAAAGCCACTAAGGGTGTGGGGAGAGAGCTCAGACAGGAAAGTGTTTGTCATGCAAGCATGGTAACCTCTATTCTACCTCCAGAACCTATGAGAGATAAAAAGCTGGGGTGCAGTGTTATCTAGGAGATGGCAGCAGGACAATGCCTGACACTCCTAGGCTAGCCAGTTCAGAGTATTTACTCTGTGAGTTCCAGACCAATAAAAAAATCCTAGCTCAGAATAAAAGGTGAAAGATGCCTGAGTAACACCACCTAATGTTATTCTCTGGCTTCTGAGTGGCTATGCACACATGAGCACACATACCAGCTCATAATGGTATGTACATTTACATCACACACAGTGCACACACAACATACAACACACACATACTCATATCTGTGACATATACAAATAGCGTTTGTTTCTTTGGATTACAAGTAACAAAATTCACTCTGTTCAAATTACAATTGGAAGTGTTTCCGTGTATTTATTAATCCATTACAAATTTACAAATATCAGTTAGTTAGAAAATGGCTAACCATCCTTTTCAGATATTTATTTTGATCTATTGAGGGCAGGGATTGAACACAGAGGTAGAGGAAGGATAAATTTCCTCTAACTTGAGTGGGGAACATCCATCTCCTTCTCACACACCTCTGGACCTCAGACCTCAGACATGAAAACAAGCACACTTGGCCCTCTAATGGTTGTTCAGCCTTCAGAACTGTAGTCCCAGCCTCCTGGTTCTTTCAGAACTGCCATTCTCTCCCCTCCTTAAACAGAATGGCATCCTCAAACTTGATTTGAACATAAAACATGATATTCCACTTGGGACATTTAAAGAAATAAGGATGTTATGAAGACTATCTGCGGCCAGCAGCCTGAATGGCTGTGGACACTTCTTTCTCAGTCACCCAGCAAGCACCATCTTAAGGCAGAGTGCTGCAGAAACAAGGGCTCCCCTGAGCTAGAGTTTAATGAACTTGAGGGAATGTTTGTGTGTGTAAATAAGAGGGAGAAAAGTATTATGAATATCTTTAGCAAATGTTGAAAAGCATTTTTAAAAAACACTGCAGGGAACATAAAGTAAATAAAATAGCTAATATAGAAAAGGCTCACTAAGGCATTCAGTTATGCTAAGGCTGTTCAGAAAATGAACTGTTTATAGAGGCTAAAAGGAGCAAAAGACAGAAAAATTAATTGCTTACTATACCCACTGGCAGTCAAATAAAACACAGCTACATCCATTCAAATATGGTTTTTAAGGCTTAAAAATGTTGTATTCACTTGTATATACTTGAAACTGATAAGATCAGTATCCAGCTAGATATCAATCATTAACCTTTAAAAGAAAAAAACCAAACAGAAGTTGTGCTCACTTTCCAGTTGTGTATAACAAGTCCCTAGAAAGTCAATGGATTAAAGAACCCACATTCACTATCTCAGTTTGTGAGAGTCAGGAGGCCAGGCATTAACATTCAAAAGGCTGCAAGTGAGTCACGGGGCCTGTGACCTCATCAGAAGGCAAGACTAGGGAAGAACTTATTCCAAAGCCCCGATTTCACCAGCAGAATACACTCCCTTGAAAATGGAGGATTCATGAAACATGATCTCTCTAACTAAAATAGAGTAAGTCCAGTGATCTAGGCTCCCACCCAATGTCATCACCAAACATACAGAGGCAGCCACTGGATAGAATCATAGGCTCCTTTTTTTTATTCAAACATTAGTTACTTACAACAGCATCCATATTAAGAGACAATATGGGATCAGATTTTAATTTTGCCTGAACTACTTCCTATGTGTTTATTTTCAGATACATTCATGAACTCCTGATTTACCATACAAGGTTCTCATAGCAATCCCAGAAGATAGCTGTAACATGGACTGTTACAAAGAGCTGCCTAACTAAACCCAAATGCTACTAATAAATGTCACAGTGCTCAAAGTCAATTGTGTGCATAACACATTCTATAACATTTGGGGATTCATTGCTGAGGCTTAGCCAATGTCTTACTTTGAGTACTGTATATGGAGGAAATAAACAACCTGATCTAATATATACAAAAAGAAGCAATTTAAATATATGTAAGTACAAGCAGGAATATCCATAAGAAAAATTAGTGTAGTTTCACAGACATAAAAAATAAAATAAACTGTCTTTACTGACTTCGAGTCTTGTTTTTATCTACTACATTGGAAGAATATTAACTGTTCCCATGAGTGACTTATATTTACAATATTTACTGTGATGACAATGAACACCCAGATGTTCCGGTAGCAGTCTCTGACATGGGTCAAACTCCTCTATTCTAAGTGGAGGAGTTTATAAATCAGAATAAGAAGCACTAGCTTGCTTTTATACAAAATGAATCAACACAACTAACTTGCCTGTACACCTGGATGATAGCACCACAAATATTTTAGTTCCCTTTCAATGGCTCATGCCTCTGATTTTGGTCCTATAAACATAAACTATTAATCCATACATGCATATTGATCAGTACCTAGAATAAACTAAAACAAGTTTCAGGCATTGGGAACTGGAAAACAACTTAAAATCACACAGAGAACAACTAATTCTTTCATGTTCCATAGAAAGTCTTTTGTGCTTTACTTAAATAATAAAGATCAATAAATACAGAGCTTCAGGGCATATAAGAAATATAACTAGAGACTGAGGCCAGAGTCCAAGACAGAGTTCTCTTTGCAATAGTAATGAATAACAGTACAAGAATGGACCCAGATCTAGATCAAAAAGAGGTTTTATTCACACACGTTTTTGTTGGTCAACTCTTGAAATAACATTCAGGCTTTAGACAAGTGGGCAATCTGATCCTAACACAATGTTATTGCCTTTTGGGTAAGGAACCATGTGTATGCTCAAACTTTAAAGAGAAAACAAACAAAAATCTCAAAGGAAGTATCTCAAAGGAGGTTGACAGAAATCAGGTCTCACTCAGAAGTTACCAAGTTTATCAGAATCTTGGACAGTAGTGTATGAATAAAGGTAATAGGAAAACAAACAACAAAGATGAAAGGTGTTATTGCTACATTAGCAGGAAAGGCATTGGGTTAAACCATATCTGCAGAAGAAGAAGAGATTGCGGAAATCAAGATGATTTATCGAGAAAACAGCTTGACAATTCAGTTAGTTGTAAAAGAAAAGCCCACCTTTTAAGGAAGACTGAAAGGTCCAAAGGAGAAAGGAAAAAATTACTCTAAAAGTCTCAGAGTTCACAGAGGATTTAGTCAAGAGTTAACATGTGGGTGAAAGTGAGGACTTTAACTGATTTAACTTGTATTTCTATTGTTTTATATAATTTTGAAACAGATAAAAAAACTAAACTACAACTCTCATGAAGCTGACATATCATTTATGGTCACAGGCAAAATGAAGCACATAGTCTTTTTATTACACTGCTTTAATCATTTGAAGACTCAAGTAAGAAATAATAATAATAAACCATTATGCACTGCTAAGATTACAACGATCCAGAGGTAGCTAACCTAGCAGCATTGCATAGAAATTTTCAAGGTGGCAATTACTAAAGGCAGTTGGATATTTGATTAGTTACTTAATAATACAATGTTTCATTATGAAACAAAGAACAGTGAGCATAATAAAATCCACATCACTCTTTGGTAACTGCTAATTAATTTTTCTTTCTATTTGTCTTTGGAGTTCCTGCTTTTTCTCTACCCCCTGTAAACTTTAGGGACAAAAGCTTCTGTTTGTTTTTCAACCTTGCTCAGGATAAGCAGTGGCCTTATGGGGCAATTATTTCTTTTTATACTTGATGTTGAGAGTATGCAATTACAGCCTACATGCCTATTTCCTAAAATTTGCATGGGGTAGCATGTCAGAACACATACTTTCAAATTAATTTTTCTTTAATTTGTTCCTTTTTTCATGCATTTTGTCATTTCACTACCATACTATGTGGTAGGAGAACAATAAGCAATCATCTGCGCACAGTTAGGTATCAGAAAGTGACACTGGCATCCAAAGAGAAGTCCAACCAAATGCTGAGTAATGTTCGAATATTCACAGTGCATGGCTGTACTTGCTAGTATATGTCAACTTGATGAAAGCTACAGTCGTCTGAAAACAGGGAACCCAAATTCAGAAAATGCCTCCATAAGATCCAGCTGTAAGGCATTTTCTTAACTAGTGATTGATAATCGAGAGCCCAGCCCATTGTGGAGAGTAAGGAGACACCCCTGGGCTGGTGGCCCTGTGTTCTATAAGAAAGCAGGTTGAAGAACAAGCTAGTAAGCTGTACTCCTTCGTGGTGTCTACATAAGCTCCTCCCTTCAGGTCTCCACCCTGCTTGAGTTTCTGTCCAGACCTCCTTCGATGATGAACAGAGATAAAGAAGTGTTAAACAAACCCTTTCCTCCCCAACTCACTTTTGTTCATGGTGTTTTATAACAGCAATAATAAACTAATTAAGACAATGATGACCCAAGATTGCAGCTTCCAATTATACACATCTTCATTAAATTGTTAGCTATTTATAGAGAATGTCAGAAGTATTTTGAACTACTACATAAATCACAAATGTCTTTTAAACATTCAAAAAGTGGTTGTTTGTCAATAGGAAGAATATCACACATCTGTCCCTTGTGTGATAATGACGGCTAGCAAACCATAACCATTTCTTTCTTTATTTTTTTTGTTTCATTTTGGTTTTTCCCATGCTGCTAAGTATTCATTCACTGAGAGAAGAGAAACAGAAAAATCACTAAACTTAAGCGAATAAAGTTAAAGTAAATAAATTTTCCAGACAAGGTCACAATAGGCTCTCTTGTGTAGACACGCTTGACAACATCCAGTGAAGAGGGGAATCAGACCCCAAAGAGTGTCGACCTAAATAAGATCATTCAAGGAAAATCACTGAGCCTTTCAGAGATAGAGAAAAGTCAGCTAAACTAAACACCACAGTAGGATCTGTGCAAGCAAAAGTGATTGTAAAGGGAGACATTGCTGAGAAATATGCTCTAATACTGTCGACTTGATTAAACCGTTCAGCACTTTCATTGTGCCTGGAGGCTTCGATATAATTGTATGCCGTCATTGAAGCATCACAGTGGCATTTGATATTTGGAAAGAGAAGGCAACTGGTAAGATTCATTCGAAGAATTTTGCATTCTCTTATGAAGTTTTCTGAATTGGGGAACTATTTTATAAGTGGATTTCATTCATGTAAATGAGGCAATTTCCCTAATGGGGTGCAAGGATGACAGATGTATATGTATGCACCTTCATGTACCAGCTGCTCACTTAGGCTGCGCTCTTGCCAGTCTCTATTTCACTTTGCATTGTTGCTGTGGTGTCTTTGTCCTTTCTGAGTCCCCACTGTTCCTCTCAACATCAGTGACAGCTACATTTCCCCCAGAGAGCCATCAATGTTTACCATACCTTTGCTGCACCTCATGTTCTCCACTGATGAACAATGACTCAAAGCCAATGTCAAGCAATGTCATTCAGCACATCTGTTTTGTTCTTACAACTTGTAAGCCCTCCCTTCTGGGTTTCTTTTTTCCATGACTACAGCAGAAACAAAGCAAGTAGTATGAGTGTCTTAGTTAAGGTTTTATTGTTAAGAGCCAACATAATCACAGCAACTTTTATAAAGAAAAACAGTTAACTGGGGCTAGTTTACAGTTTCAGAGATTTTGTCCACTAACATTATGGCATGTTCCAGGCAGAAGTGGTGCTGAAGAAGTTGCTGAGAGTTCTACATCTGGATCAGCAGGATACAGAGAGACACTGGGCCACACCAGCCAAGCTTCAGCTTCCTAGACCTCAAAGTCCACCCGCTAGTGACACACCTCCTCTACAAGGCCACAACACCTAACAGTGTCACTCTCTATGAGCCTATGGGGGCCATTTTAATCAAACCACCACAATGAGCAAATAAATGCTGTGACCCTATCAGAATACAAAGAAATACAAAATATCTTTTACCAAAGTTCCGTGTGAACTCAGTTCAGCATTTTGATTTTTTAAGTAGTATATGATTAACCTACTGATGTTAAAATAACACACATACACTTTCACATGTAAGGCCACTTTTCATGCCAAGTATTTTTAAAATTGGATCTGAAGTTTAAATTAAAGAACAGAATAACTTTCTATTCTGTCCCACAATTCTCATAGAACAGAATTTAATTTTAATCTTAAATATTTCCTTAATTTGGTCAAGCGTATGTTTTTGCATACTTTGGTGATTAGAGCATGAGAAATTGGCCCTGGAGCTCAACCTAGCCTCAGTATATTGGAGTCTGAGATACTGTTTCTATACATGGATAAATCACCTTTAAGACCAAGAGTGGAAAGTGAGATGAAATTGAAAGCATATGGCAATTTTTCACAGCTTTCTTCAACTTTTGCCACTATACTCTACCTCTTTCAAATTTAATTCCCTGTATGAGAAAATACAGTCCATAAAGTTTTGAGATACAGTGTACCTAAACTCATTCATTCTTCTGCACTTGAGTGGTTTTCAGTATTAAGTGTTCTTCTGTTTAGGTTTTACATTTTATGCCTGGGTGGGATATTTGACTATTTACCAATAAAATAATTTTAAAATTTGGATTTGAAACTTACATTTAAAAATACAATAAGTTTATTTTCTGTCCTATGATTGCCATGTTTCTTATAACTAATCAGCTACCATATGATCGGTCATATTTCTCAGATTTTCCAAAAGTTTTAAAGCATTATCCTTTGCTGACAATCAATTACTACCACTTACTATATATTGAATACTAGCATCGGCCTTAAATTTTATAAAAATAGATTAATGGCTGCTGATATGGAAGTTTTGGTACTACCTCTGTTTAAGTGGTTAATTTTAGGAGCAAAAGCAATTTGAGTAGCTCTGTTTTCCAATTATTTTTGAGTGCAATGGATACAGGTCTTTTTGTGCAGAATGATGGGGCAATCTTAGGGCAGTGCCCAGTGTCTCCATTCTGGATATTAGCCAGGCAGCCAGAGCATGTTCAGTGCAGAGAAAAATTTGTCATATTCCCAAATGCCATTGGAGCAAGAACTCTGGCAGGGAGGTGATTAAAGAACACTGATTCCCCAGCTCAATTTTTTACCTTTCCTCCAAAGTCATCTATGCTGCATCTCTTAACAACAATGAAGAAATGAACATATTACTACAAATAAGCTAACTAAATGTGCTATAGATATAAGTCAGAAATCATAGTAAACTGATTGACATATATAAGACCCTGAAGTCAATCCCTAATAACTGAAAAAAGGTAATAAATAAAAATAAGTTAGGTGTGCCTTTAAACCTTATTATATTTTAAATGTTCACATTGAGCTCAACCTAATAAAATCATGTTCCTGAAGATGCTGCTTGCTTTTAAGTGATTATCTTAAGTAATATGTATTTGCAGATGTACATATGATAGTTGCCTATAGGTCTCTCTGGCTCAAACATTCTGTCTTGTCTGCAAACTTGGACATCTTACAAAGAATAAGACCACAACAGAAACAATTAGAGTAAATAAAAAGCATATTTTAATGAACTTTTTACTGGTTAAAAAGCCTCATCTACCATTTTATGTTTCCTCTCTGTTTCACTCTAGGAGAGGACTATCTCTAGTTCTAAAATCCAGACAAAATAGTAATAAATGTTGCTGTTTTCACTAAGAGATGGACATAGTTTTGCTTGTATGCTGCTTTATCAAGGTATAAGTGAACAGATAAACACTCAAAGTAGACTTTTTATCTGCTGCCTGTTTTAAGCTTTTACCACAAAAAGTAGAGAAGCAAACTAGGATAAAATTTATAGAAACTTAAGTATTTCCATAAAGTTCAGGCAAATGTCTATGAGATCATTAAAGATGACTCAAAAAGAACGAGTTAATAGACCTGTTTGAAATGGTAACAGAATATTTCTTTCATGTTGTTTTTCTTTTTGTTGTTGTTGTTTATTTATTTTTCAACACAAGTTTTCTTTGTGTAGCTTTGGCTGTCCTGGAACTCACTCTGTAAACTAGGCTAAGCTCGACTCAGAGATCCTTCTGCCTCTGCCTCCTGAGTACTGGACTAAAGGCATGTGCTACCACTACTGAGTATACCAAATATGTTAACTTAAATCCTAATAACTAGTTACACTAAATTTTACTGCATACAAATTGCTAAGACATTCAATCTTATAGATGTACAGAACCCTTACAATCATGACATGGGATCAGAGTTAAACAAGCAGTGAAGTCAAGTCTCTGGAATCAGACTGTAGTTCCTGGACTGCAAGTATGCAGGGATCTTCATTCCATTGTTTAAATTAAGCAAAATGTACAATTAATCAAACTATTTCTCTTATATAATTAGCTTGTGTAAATGTCATTTTATTTCCTCAGATGAAATGATGAGATGGGAGCTGCATACAAGCTGTGGGAATACACTATTTGGGCTGAGCCCAGAGTGTTTCCTTCTCTGCTTTAACTATCCCTAGGCCTAGGCTTGGAAGTTTGTAGTCTCTGTGAAATCTAAACCTTCCAAGTTGACTGATTCAATATGATTTCTCTCAGCTTCTGACTGAATTGCTCTGCCTAGCCACATACTAACTTTTGCAATATGTTCTAATCTTTTGACTCATTTTCTGGTTTGTTCTGTTTTTACCTGTGTGTGTAGTTTGTTCTCTCTGTAAACTGGTTCTGTAAAACTGTCCTGGTAAAACTGCCACACACCCCTACCTATCACACACACACCACTACACATCTCATTTTGTGCTCTTTCACTGCCCTTACGTACCGTCTCTTCCTCTGCTGTTATATGATGGATTGTATATCTTTGGATGTGATCCCTTGCAAGAGCAGTCATCTTACACAATTAAAATTTTTCTACAATTTAAAAATAAAGGCATGATTTTTCTTTTATTCTATGGAATGCTGAACATATACACAATTTGTAAACTTTCTTACAGGATATATTGACCCTGAAGTATAAATGTACTGTTTATTTTTAAGCAATTAGAACACTAAATTCAAAGACAAAGACAGCAACAAGCTAAAAATCAAAACCCACTTGATTTTATATAAAATTAAGAAGTCATGTTGTCTTTGAAGAAGTTGTACAGGTAGGGTACATAAATGACTTGTGGGTGGTTATTCTAGAACTATGTCTTCATCTCTGTCAGACTGGGGTTATGATCAGTCTGATAAGGTTTAAAGGGCAATTATCATGAACAGTGTAGGAACAGGACATACAATCATACAGATATCTTATTTTGCTTTTTACACCATTTATACTTCTTGAAGACAGCAAAAGAGCATTTTGAGCTGGAGAAACAGTGTGGTAGTCAGCTTAGCTGTGAGGGTCATATACACATATCTAACTGAATTAGACCTTAGCTTGTGGTATAACAAATGACTTCTTACACTGCCCAAGGAAGTCTGTCCTAAAATCAAGGCAAAAATAAAATCAAATTGTTATTTTTTATCCTAGGGCATTAAAAAAAAACAAAAATAGGAATGTCATTTTTAGAAAATGTCCTAAAATTTTTGAAGCTATATTTTAAGAATATTTGGCATATATTTTATAGGTGTTTAGATTTCTAATGTCTCTATAAAACTGAAATCTAGAAAACTGGGGTAATCATTTCTAAGCTGCTAACAACTTATTTAAAGACTTCTACCAAAACAACCTGATATAATTAGCTTTCCAGCATTTATGGCCATGAGTCAAATGTCCAGCCTAGCATACATTAATTGATTACATAGTCATGCTATGTAAGTTGTTCTGGAAACTTGGTCATCCAGCTTTTCTCTGTAATTTTTCCCTTTAAGATTATGAATTTAAACAGGATCTGTGCCAATTTCAATCAACATCAATACATGCTTTCTACTAACTTCTGAGTCCATAGCCATTTTGATATATTCACTAACCATCAGCAGAAATTAAAGATTCCACTTCCCTAGGTGAAAAGCCGATTAATATGCAGACAGATGTTTGTATCATGTATCATGTGTCACATGAGGTATATTAGTCTTACTTGGAACCTAAGTTCTTAGAAATAAGTTACTGAATAAATGAAAATGATGGGGTACTGTGAAGGTGGAAGGTACATGTGCTGATATTTTGAAAATATCAGACTTCAATTTGAAATGGTATATAAGTAACTACCTGAACATAGAAGCAGGAATACAGCCACTTACTGAGACTGAGTAGAGGCAGGTATCTGAACACCTTATTGTGACTGGAGACTTTTGCATAATATGTGAAGGGATGTATTACCATGCTCAGAAACATGACTCTGTATTTCTCCATTATGTTTGTAGCCAAGGAAGCAATCTACGTGTTTCAGGACTATTTCTTTGTGATATACTACCTTTAATAATTAATCAGGTGTTCTTTTATTTATCCTTTACTTTGTTCAAAAAATTTATGGGATAGATACCATGGTTAAAACACTTTAGTAAATGCTCATTATACAAGACTTTGATTCTATATATTTTAAGTATATTATTCCAGAACCTGAAATACTTCTTGACATAGTTAAAGTTTACAGAACAATATAACATAGATTAAGTTAGACAGTGTGTGTGTGTGTGTGTGTGTGTGTGTGTGTGTGTGTGTGTGTGTGTTTTCATTTGGGTATATGAATGCTGGTGTTTGTATATATGCAGGTACATGTGAAGGACTAAGATCAACTTCTGTTGTTCAGGCGTTGTTTTTCCTTAGATGTTGGCTTATTTATGTTGAGACAGTGTCTCTAATAGAGCTGAATCCTGCTCAATCAGGCTACCCTGGCTGATAAGCAAGCCCCAAGGATCCTCTTCCTGTCCTAATTTGCTTTTTATTGTCATGACAAACACCATGACCAAATCCTTGTGGAAGAAAGGGTTTATTTCATCTTACAACTTATTTGATCACTGGAGACATGAACTCAAAGCAAGAACCTGGAGGCAGAAACTTAAAGCAGAGACAATGAAGGAACGGTGCTGACTGGCTTGTTCCACATGACTTGTTCAGCCTGCTTTCTTATACAACCCAGAACCACCTTTTTAGTAGTGGCACCATAACCTACAGCAAGAAATTCCTCTCACGTTAATCATCAATCAAGAAAATGTTCCTTGGACTTGTCTACAGGGCAATCTGATGTAGATAATTGCTCAACTAAGGCTCAATCTTTCCAGATACCTCCAGCTTGTGTAAATTTGACAAAATCAAACCAAAGCATATACCCTCTCTCTACAGTGCTGAAAATATATCAGAACACCACATCCCTGGCATTTTCCATGGGGCTGGGAATCAAACATAAGTCCTTATGTTTGCCAAACAAGTATTTTAAGGGAAGTGCTATTTCTCCAGGCCTAGAAATAGATTTTTTTTTTTTACTATAAAAGATGGTAAAATTACTTTCTGAGATACAATTTAACATGAAAAGGTAGTAAAATTTTTATGAATAAAAGAACATTTTAATTTCTACATCTAAATATTAAAACACCCTAATTTTATTTTTCTCAAAATTTCTCTTTTGAAAGTCATGTTTCCTAGCTTTTTATTATATTTTTATAGAGGTTATACTAATGAATCAGCCTGTAAAACTCATGTTTTCTTCTTCCTGCAAAACTCCTACTTACTGAGTACATTTTAATCCAGTGAACTTCTAAAGACCTCTAAGACATCATTATCTACCATTTCACCTCTGACTCACTTCTGTGCTCATCCAAAAGCTTAATTACCTTTTCTTTTAAATAAACTTCTGTTAGATGAAATAAGCCAGGAACAGAAAGGCAAACATGGCATGATCTTATTCACATGTGGAAT
The DNA here is from genome assembly GCA_021653895.1 of Mastomys natalensis. Taxonomy (NCBI): domain Eukaryota; kingdom Metazoa; phylum Chordata; class Mammalia; order Rodentia; family Muridae; genus Mastomys; species Mastomys natalensis. The sequence continues at coordinate 729,879 of JAJTUV010000469.1, forward strand.
GTAAAAGGGTTGATCTCATAAAAGTTGAAAGTAGAATTATGTTCTCTAGAAATTGAGAAGAGAAGGAAGTGGCGGAAAATGAAACACAGTTTGATAGGAACGAGTCAGTCGTCATATTCTGTGGGAGAACAGAGGGAATATAATTTAAAATAATATACATCAAAACAGAAGAGAGGAGTAACTTATCTTCATTGAAGAAATAATAAATCTTTGTTGATGGATTTTTGAGTTGACTACTAACCAACATTAATCAAATGCTCATAAACGTGTGTAAATATAAACCAACCAATAGGAAGTAATATTAGGAGAAAAGTGCATTTTGCATTTACTATTACAAGATAGAAATGGGATGAAGCACAGGAATTAATCACTTTGAATAATAAGAAAATCATAAAGAGAGGCACAGGACTTTCTTTATGTCCTAGTGATTGGCAGCTCTGGTCCTGAGGCTCTCAGTATGCAGTCCTCTACCAGAAATCATCAGGTCAGCTGGGAATTTTCAGAAACTGATGCAGCAAGCAGGACATAGCCATCAGTTTTAAGAAGTCTCTCTAGATATTCTGATTCATGAACATTTTTCCTCTCACTGTTCTACATTTTTACACAGTTATCTCACATGACCCTAATTCAACACCTATCTTCTACTTTAAGAACCTACATGTTCAAAAGAATGAATTACTCTCTGCTAATTAATTTTACTCTGGTATATTTTGATGATGTTTTACCCATTCCTCCTCCAACTCTTCCCAGGTCTTCCTCTCCCAACTCTGTTTTTTCTCTCTTTCGTTCTCTCTAATAAACAACAAAAAGGAAAATCAAAATAAATGAATATGAAGATGAAAATAACAAAATGAAACAAATTCTTCCCCCCCCACCCCCGCCACACACACACTTACAGTGGAGGCCACATTGGAGTGGGGTCAATATATCCAGTGATGCTCCATTGGAGAAATCTTGATTTTCCATATCCATTGGGCCACTATTTATTTAAAATGTATTTTTAAATCACTTTGTAGGATTCTGGACAAAGGATTCTAGAAAGATAAAGTGAGATATGAGAACATCGAAATTCAGAATGGCACTGTTTGTGTTTCCTTTCTCATACCAAAGGAATCATGAGTTGAAGCCAGTGGATCCAACTACATAAAGTTACCTGTCTTTAATCAGAAGACTTCAAGCACACCATGAGTCAAGTTCATATTTTTTTTCATTATAACATTTTTGAACCCTGACATGCATCCAAATCAATACAATGGAACACAGGAGAAAAACACCATTTCATTTAAGAAAGTCTGAATTACATCCTACTCAAAGTGGTGAATGCACCTATTCCCCCAGTTAATCAAAAATAGAAAACCCACAAGCTCAGTCTTGTTTGCTTTTTTTTTCTTTTTATTTGGATGAAATACAGCACCAACATTTGAAAATAGTTTTGAGAGAACTAAACACTGCCTTTCTTTTCATGTCAGTGCTGACATTAAATAAAAAAACACCCAAAAGTCAGGTCCACTTAGTTTTCTGAAACCTTTCCAACCCTGTGGCAACCAAGAATGACATAGTAGCAGCAAATCAGAGGAGTTGAAGCCATAGTCTGTAGTCAAACTGCCTGGATTTGGGTCTTAAATCTGCTCTTTGTTATGTGTACAAACACAGCCAATTATTTCACCTTTGTTATCACAGTATTTTTCATTTGTAAGATGAAATCCATTGCCTTTGAGAGCTTTATTTTTGATTGAAAAATTACTATTCATATTATAAGGAATTTTTAAAAATATACTTTTTATAAAGACTAGTGAAGGCAACCCCCTGAATCTGTGGGGTTTGCATCTGTATGTTTGTCCCAGCTAGTTTTAATTCTGTCAAGTTAATGACAGAAGCTAGAGTCATCTGAAAGAGGGAACCCCAATTTACAAAAGCTTCCATAAGATCCAGCTATAGAGCATTTTCTTAATTAGTGGCTGATGAAGGAATGCCTAGCCCATTATGGGTGGTGTCATACTTGGACTGGTGTTCCTGGGTTCTAAAAGAAAGGAGGCTGAGCAAGCTATGAGGAACAAGCCAGCAAGTATCACTCCTCGGTGGCCTCTGAATGAGCTCCAGCCTCCAGGTTTCTACCCTCTTTGAGTTCCTGTCCTGGCGTCTTTGGATGATGATCAGTGATGTAGAAGTGTAAGTTAAATAAACCTTTCCTCCCAGCTTGGTTTTGGTCATGGCGTTTCACCACAGCAATTGTAACTCTAACTTAGATAGTATTCAACCTGTACTGAACAAGTATAATTATTTTTGTTGTTATTCTTTTTTTTTTTAATTGGAAATTTTATTTACATTTCAGATGTTCTCCCCTTACCCCATTTTCCCCCCTCCCTCCCAGGAACTCTCATTCCTTCCCCCTTCCTCTTGCTTCTCTGATGGTGTACCCCCACCTACCCACCCCGTAACTTACCTCCCCACCCTCGAATACCTCCCACGATGTCCATCCTTCATGGGACCAAGGATTCGTGACCCCATGAGGAAAACAACAATACCAACCAACCAGGGTCTAAATCACCAGCCTGTGAGCGCTTAGGGAGGGACCCATGGCTCCAGCTATATATGCAAAGGGAGCTGTTGTTAATCTTTTTAAAAATATGGTATAAGAACTATTTACATAGTATTTACTTGGATTAGGTATTACATGTAATCTAGAGATGATGTGAACTTCCTGAGAGGGTGTTCATAATGATATACCAACACAATGTCATTTTGCACAAGGAGTTGAGCACCACACAATCAATACCTGAAAGATAACCAAGAAGTGAGAGGAAAATGGTAAAAAGTATGAAAATTCTTATCAGCAAAAATAATCTCATCACAGTTCTCAGGCAGTGAAAGCAGTTAACAGATAGCCAAGCTATGCGTGCGTAACTTATGGCATGTGTTATGTACAACATTGTTTTCATTCAGCTAGTCATTCTGGCATTTTACCCACACAATTTGTATTGAAACAGTTGCACCAGTGCAAAATTTTCTTTTTTACAGAGCACAATACAATGATTATGAGAAGGAAAAGATAAGGATGTGCTTCTATTTATCAACAATTAATAAAAAATAGGGTCAAGTTATTACTATTTTATACACAAGGAAGTGAATTTAATACTAGCCATATTTAAATAAGTACTATAATGTCAAATGAATTACATAATTCAAATTAAGTCAATAAACAGATAGCGTGTTACTTGTCTCAAGCACTGAGTTTTTATTCTTTATGATAGTAATGCCTATTTTAATATGTGATAGTCAATGAATGAATACTTTTAGATAAAGATCATTTAGAAATGACTATAAAATTATATATTATGAAAATTTATTTTTTAAGCAAAGTCTAAGGAAATATAAGAAACACCATGATACTCATATTAAAAGTGGCTCAAGTACAGATAGCTAATAAGTGAAAACAATCAATGTCCACATTAGAAACAGAATCAATTATCAATATGAAATCTACTAGCTGTAAAGTCTTTGAACTCCCATTCTCTAATAAACAAATCCTTATTCATTGTATATGTTTAAATAATCAGTTATTTAATGTTAAAACAGCCAACATTTTAAACCTTTTCCTGCATGTAAATGGATGTCTTACAACAACAGATCCTGTCAAGTAATCGCTGATCCAGCTGAAGCTGCTAAAGAAAAGTCACACCCTTTTGTCTTGTTCATTGATAATTTCGGTTACTCCTTGAAAGGCTATCATCAATCATGTCCAGAACAAGGCTCTAGTTATTCCTTTGCTGTAATAAAAAGCAGCAGCCTTATAAAATAGCCCTCTACCCATAGGGAAAGTAAAGCACTATTACTGCCAAAAAAATTCCAGAATCCAAGTAATGTAACATTACTACTTATAAACGATAGAGATGATATTGCTTTCTTTGTACTATGATCTTTCTCATCTCTTTATCTCTGACTTTTTTACCTTGTTTCTGAAAAATAAAAGACATCAAACTATTAAAATGGATAAAAACATGCAATTTAATAAGCACACAATCAGCATGTGTGAATTATCTTCCTACAAATGTGAAATGATTAAAGAGTTAGACTGTGTTGTTGAAACCAAAAGATATAAAACATTCCCAGACCTCAAACATGAAAGAATTCACATAATAAGAACAGGCATGGGCTAAAGCATATTTTTTCTACTTAAAAGGAGAGTCTGTAAATGGAAGGTTTACTGCAGAGAGGACACGGATCTAAGGAACTGGCAAAGAATAAAACACATACAAAGATTAGAAAAAAGTGGAGAAAACTGACAGGCCAGAGTTCAACGTACAAATAGGGTATTTGTAAACAGTAAGTAATTGATATTAAGGTTTGAGAAGCATTGTTAGAGAACATAATTTTAATCATTAATGAATCATTTGAATTTTATATAAAATATGTATTTGAACATGTTTGATCCAATAGCAAAATATGATAGAATTGGAGAAATGATGATATTGGTCATTGACAAACATACAACCTTTATAATATGTAAGATGTTATGTCATTCAGCCTGCAGCAATTGCTTCATTTGGTCCTCAAACAGTTTAGGCCAAACCACTGTTTCTATTAGCAGAAATTAAAACTAACAATTATGATGACTTTAGCAAAATCACCAGTCAGTAGGTCACACCTACCTGCTTCCAAATACAGTCCTCTTCTATCACTAAAGAGCCACGGGCACAATACACTGACATAGGATCATTCCATCCAAACCCTATAAGAGAAGTGAATATCAATAGGAAGAGACAATGATTACCATTTGTTTATGTCTTGGTAAGATGTCTCAGCCCATATACAGTAAGAAGAAAAAAATGTTAGCTTAGGAGTGTCATGTAGAGCACTCAGGCCATTGGTGAGGAATCTAAATATCAGGTGAAAGGCCCTGATTGAATGCCCACTATGCAATGTAAAAATAAATGAAAAAACATGTAAATAAAACAGTACACTTCATGGTATTCTGAAGGAAGGGAAGGTCATGAATGTCTTTTTTTCTGATAATTCTCTAGTGTCATCATGTTTAGCTCTGTATAAGGCAAGTAATATTTATTCAATAGCCCACGTATTCATTCTTGTAATTCAAAAAGATTCTTGTAATTTTTTGTTAACTTGAAGTAGTAAAGATTTGGAAGTTGGGGTTAGGTAGGTTTGTCCTACTGACTGGTAATTTTGCTAAAGTCATTTCAATTATTAGTTTTCTACATTCTGTAATTTTTTTCCCTCAAAACTGCTAAATAGACAAGATAGGTCAGTGATACTGATTTAAAAATACATCTCACCAGATTTACAGATGTTCCTAACATATTCCTCTTATAGACCTATTTATGAATTGTATTAAATGGTATCTGCTTAGAAATAATCTGTGTGTATAAAAGGCAAGTTTCATCAATCATTTAAAACCCTTCCTAGAGATAAAGATCTTTTTGCTCTCAATTTCCTGCATGGAATAATGCTGACACTATAACCAAATGCTGCCTATTTTCCTTCAACCATGATGAGTAAATAAGCAATGTTGCTGCATACAGTGGTGATCACTGTCACTTCACAGCTGATAATGGAACAGGTGGTAATATGTTTTATATCTTGTGCAAGTTTAACACAGAAGAATATTGACAATGGAAATGACATCAATAGACAGTAGAATTATCAGAAATGGCACTCATGCTTTTCCTTCTCTTCAGAGCATTATGAAATGCACCCAATTTTGTTTAAAATTTGTCATTTACTTTTACTTTTGCAATAGTGGGCATCCAGTTAGGCCCTTGAACATGCTATATAAGTGCTCTACCAATGAACTATAACTCTAGTACTTGATTTTTTGAGAAGATTTATTATAATATATGTAAGACATTCAAACATTCACTTCTCCTGCCTTTACCCCTAGAGTACTGGGATTTCAGGCATGAGCCATTATGCTCATTCAATCAGATTTTTTTTTCTCTAAACCATGTCATTGTTTACAATGGTTCTTAGAATGTTCAGATATTTCCTGCCTGTAATTACTTCTTTTTCTAGCCCAGAATTTAGATTTCTGCCTGAAGTTACTTCTTTGTTCTAGCCTAATGTCAGATTCCTGTCTGCAGTCCATTTCCTTGGCCTTAGCCTATGTCAGCTTCCTTTCATGAAGCCCATTTCCTTGTCCTTGGCCAATGTCAGATTCCTGCCAGGCAGTCCCAAAAGCTCTCCACATCTCCCCCTTTTTTATTGCATAAGCCAGACTGAGCCTGTTTAGGTTGTTCTAGATCTTAAGCTAGAACAAAGAAGTAGGCTTCAGGAATGAAAATGACTTTGGGCTAGGACAGGGAAGTAGGTACAGATATTTTGGTCATCCTGATAAGTCCTTAGAAATAGTGATCACAGGAGTGATCATGGGACTCTGTTTATTGTCCTGTGTGTTCTTTGACTATCTGGGTTTACTGTCTTGCTTGTTCCTTGACTATTTGCATCTATTGTATTAATAGTTCCTCAAGCCTAGAACCAACCTTAATACTTGCATGTAATTTAAATGGTACAAAAAAAAAAAAGGAGAAGGAGGGATGGGATAGGGAACTAATGGGGGGAGGGAGAAATAGGGAAAGGGAATAACATCTGAAATGTAAATAAATAAAATATCAAATAAAAAAAAGAATGTTCAGATATGTATTTATATTGTCATATTCTCCATTCTGATACTTGCATTTTACCCTTCTCCCTTCCTTAACCTATGAAGTATGTGTTATAGAATGTTAAGGAATTCATTTCAATCCATGCAGCTATCTAATAATAGCTAAACTACATCTTTGATTCCAGAATTTCAAAGCAATAAATGCATTAATGGGAGAATGAATAAATAAATTATATAAAATAAATAAAATATAGGTAATATGAAGAGTATAACAATTATATAAATGTGATTATATGTCTGAATAATTATAAATGGACAGTGTGGTCATATGTTGAATTATAATTTGTTATTACTAGACATGTGATTAATATATTTAATGTGGTCATGGGTAATAATTTAGTCTTCATATTATTAAGTTAATATTCATTCTTCTAATAATGTATTTCAGTTTCTATGGGTTTGTACAGTGAAGCTCTGTTGTGTAATTATTTTAAAAACGGCCACTGGTCAAGCTATCTAAGCTGTGGTAGCTCTGTCTAGCTCAGTTGCCATGTTCTGTGGCCCGAGGCAATGTGTACACAACAGCTAGAAATGACCAGCCAGAAACACCAGCCCTGCCACCCATGAGACACCAGAGTGGGAGATGGCTCTGCTAATCTCCCATGCTGTCTCCTCAAGGCTGGCATTGCCCAGACCATCCCGCCATCCATGAGGGCCCAGTAAGAAAATGAGACTCTAATGCTTAAAGATTAATCAAAGGCTTTATATGTTTGGTAATGTTCAATAACAATATGCCCATACAAAGAGAGTTTTTTCCCAGTTAGCTAACCTAAATAAAAGTTGTTACCTGAGACTGCTCTCCATACCTGTGTGGCTCTCCATCGCTCCTACATGTCTGCTCTTCCCAGCTTCTCCTCTTCCTTTTCCTCTCGCTCTCTTACTCCTCCACCCTAGCTCCTCCTACAAAGCACAGCCTTTTTGTTTAGTGATAAAATAGTGCTGGCTTTGTTATTGCACATTAGAGTTCTGGTGTCCCCATTGCCAATCTCTACACTTTCCTGTAAGCAAGAGACAACTCCACCTTTCTGTCTAGCTTCAGTGAGTTGAATTGGCTTCCATTCTTCCAAGATAAACCAGAATGGACTTCTAATGACTACAAAGTTTTAAATTTTGTGTTTTGGTTTACACTCTATGTTTTGTCACTGGGGTTGGGGTATATAATACAAACACCTGTTTCTATTGCATGACTATAGATTTCTCTCATTAGGTCAAAATTTTGGAAGATTGACCAAACCTTCTTAATGTTGAGAAATATTTGTTGGTTGCTTATCATATCAAGCATGTACTTTTTAATTAAAATTGGAGAAACCAGTAAGTGGTAGGAACCATTATTATTCTAGCTAAGAAAATGAGACTCTGGGAGATAAGAACCACTTCCTGGACATCTTGTCCAACATCACATTGAAACTGAATTGTAACTGGAATCAGAATGATTAGTCAGTAGAAGCCTGATTCCATCTACCTCTCTCTTGGTATTTATCTCACTGAACTGGTCACAGTTTGCCCATGAATGTCACCAAATCGTTAGAAAGTAGTTATCAATTCTACCTGGTAAAACCACTGAGAACTACAATGACATTGTTTTCATTATTTCTCTACTAATAACCAAGCTTATTGACCACACACTGTAATTCCATTAATAATGATATTACAGTGGCATGCATATCTGTATGCCAAACATCACAACAATATTCATTGTTAACAATGGATTCCTGTTTTCTCAAATATCAGTTTAGCTATTGATCCTTCCCAATTAGACACACCATAGCTGAACTCACCCCATCTTTCCAACAATCTTTTGGATTTCTGTAATCTCTGGGATATTAACACTTAATATTCTGCTAAAGATAAATGGCACCCAGTCAAGAAACCAAGAAATCATATTTCACTCTGCCCTCTAGTTCATGTAATAATATTTCATTTTCACTAACTTCCTCTATGGCCAAACTGCATTCATAGCAACTTCCCAATATCTCTATATCTCATGTCATTGCATGAACTAACATTATTTTACTAGAACTTTCCAGTTAGTCACAAACAACTAATAAAATCTTTGTTATGTTATTCCCCTTGTTTTTATTCTGTCCTAATGCATACTAAACTTTCATAATCATTTACTTCAATTTAATATTAGCTAATTAGTGGACTCATCTTAAAAATCAGGAGATAAATGTTGACTCCAAAAGGCAACTGAGCACTTCTGCATCTCATAATTCTTACCTATTTTAAAACCCCTTTCCTGATGTTCTTATCCTTAAATATGGCACATGAGTCCCACTGTATTCCTAGAGATTATTTGTGTCCCAAACATCAATATCTCAATGTACAGTTACATATACCTAAATCCCCGACTGTACTGTTCTTGATCCTAAAAATTCATTTTTCTAAGTTCCCATAATTGCATATGTGCATTCTCTGTTGTTTTACCTGCCTGTGTGATCATGACATATAATCTCTCCTGATATTTTTCAAATTGCATTATCAGGAAGTGTTTTTATGGTTACCAGTTACAGCATTCCTTCCGATCAGTATTTGATCTTTATTTAACTGATGCCTACAAATGTCATAATAGGCACAAAATAAATATTTATCTGGCAAATAAGAAACCACTGAAAATAGATGGATGAGAAGTGTCATGTATCCTATTGCTTATATATGGGCCGGAATAAATTGAATCATCATCAGTTTACAATCATAAATAACTAAAAAATTCATTGTTTAGTACCATTTAAAGAAAAATACTTATTATTATTCATATGCACTTTATTCAGATTTTAGTGTCTATTCCTTAAATTCTTTAAAGTAAAATAAAATATGAACATTTCAGTTTAAATAGCTGTAAGTAATATATTTAAAATCATTATTAAATAAGATAATCCACAAACCTAGCTGTAAGACATAATGATCTCTCAAAGTATTTTCTTAGTGATGTCATGCTATCAATTTCCTAAAATCCAAAAGGTTAGATACTTTAATTTCTTAATGTATTAACTGAACCTAGGCATATTTCTTTAGGAATAAAATGTGAATATCCATCTAACCTTAAACATTCTATAAAATACACACCAGAGAAAATTAAAAAACAAAAAATGCATTGGTCTTCCCATGGCACCTCTTGAGTTACTCAAATAAAATATAGTGAAGCATCAAAGAAAGCACCTAACAGCCTCGAGACTAATGCCTGGGTTATTAATTGAAACTAAACATGAAAAATGTATACCATTAAAAGAGATATATTATTCAGTTTCATGTCTAATTTCAGAAATCATGTGGTGTGGTGTGTGTGTGTGTGTCTGTGTCTTCTGTGTGTGTGTGTGTGTGTGTGTGTGTGTGTGTGTGTGTTTAATTCCAGGAAATCAACTCCCTAAGTCTTATACAAATGACAATGTAGTAGGAAGTTTGTTATCTAGTAAATCCTGAATACTAAGTAAAATATTATCAGCCCTTTTAAAGATGAAGCAAGATTTGTATTGATAGAACACAAAAGTAGAGTAAATGAATATTCAGTAGCCTTATAAAAATGATTGGTTTTCCAATTGCATTTAAAATGGCAATTGGAATCAATAGTCTGCCATTTTAGAGGACATGCTCTATTTCATAAATACAGAGCATAATAATTAAAAATGCTGTTGTCAATAGGCTAGAGGTTAATTGCAAGTACAGCCAGAAGGCCAGTGTTTGCTGGGGAGTCTTTAAAATGAAGAGAGCAAATATAGGAAACTTTTCTGTGTCTGTGAGATGCTGCAGAATTAATCTTACACTAAGCTGGGGGTTGTAGTAACCACATTCCACAAATGCTGAGGACAAACTCTAAAATGGTATTTGGAAGGTATCAGCACCGAATCACTCAAAAGCTCAATTTTTTTCACAAAATGATGATTTTTTTTTTTTGCTTCAATTAAGTGAATTTTCAGTATCTTCCAATACATTATGATGTCAGATGACTTGAAGTTAGGCAGATTCTTTGACATTCTTAAAAAATCTTATTTCCATGTAAATATGCATGCAAATTGGTTAAACCAAATATCACTTAAAGTGAATTTAGGTACATATTTTTGTTAAATTTATAAAAGGAAACTGAATATAAAAATATTATTTACAATAACTACAAGATTCAACATACTGATTTTATTTTTATGAGAAAGTTCTTAACTACACTTACTTACTAACATTTAAAAAACAAAGTAATACATTCATAATAAAATAGTGTAAGAATACAATGGAAGAGTAAATTCTATTTCATGCCCTCTCAAGTTTGTATTCTGTCTATTGTAAGTAGTATCAATTTTTGATATGTGTCTAGTATATTACTCCTCATGCATGTGAACATTTGAAAATATATATACATATTTTCTTTGCCTGAATCAACTACATAAAGAGCTTTATGACAAACTTCTCATTTTATTTTTCGTTACTCTAATATACTTTAATTTTTATTTAATTGAAGTATGACCAAAAAAATAAAAGGCATACCTGTGTTAGAGCTATGACTTAGCCAGTAAAGTCCAAGTTTAACAATATCCTAGACACATGTGGTAAAAGGAAACTGATGATCCATTTTGCTACTGCATACATGCTGTAACATGTACACACACACACACCACACATACATACACATACACACACATATACACACACAAATAAATACTTATAAAATATAAAGAAAGCAATACTTATTTAATAGATTCTTCTTAATGATCCTGAGGTAAATATAGATTTAAGAAATGGTCACTATAAACATCACCATTACATTCAAAATTTCCTACCTCCCTCTCTTGTTCTCTCTCTTTCCCCAACCCCATGAGTGTGTGTGTTTGTCCATTAGAACTATGAGCACAAGATCTACTTACTCACTTGAAGTTGAGAGATGACTCAGTAGGCAGGAGCACATATTGGTCTTGCAGAGAATGAAGAATGTTTCCAGCATCCACATGGAAGTTCATAATCACCTGTGTCTTTAGTTCTAAGGATCTGAAATTTCTTACTGGCTTCCCTGGATATCAGTGATATATGGGCTACCAGTATCTACATGCAGATAATTTTTTAAAACATCTACCCACTTAACAAAAGGAAATCTATACAAGTCACCATTTTAAATGTAATCTCTGTATCATATGATACATCTATAGAACCTACTTATTTTACAGATTTTAACTTACATTTCTCTAATGCTATTGTCTTCAGCTCCTGGTAGGTATCATTCCACTCTCAGTTCCCAAGTTCAGCTATTTTGTCTGCTGTGAGATCATGAAGCAGATGATCTACTGGATCTAACTGATTTCATGTTTTATACAATGTTCTTGAGGTTCCTCTACATCATGACAAATACAGGATTTCTTTCATTAGGCTGAGTAATATTCTATTTTATGTATCTAAGCCTTGTGTTTTATTCACTTATCTCTCAAACAATAAATGGATTTCCCATGCCTTCACTCCTTTAAATGTTTACATTATTTAAATTAATGTAATTAATGGAAACATAAATAATGTTTACATTACATTTAAATAATGTGTACATGGGCATAATAATATAGTAATGGCAGAACAGTTTCAACTCTTTGTGAATATCCCTGTAATGATACTTCTTGATTGCATCATTATTTCACTCTTAATTTTTGAAGAAACAGATTTGATACTTGGAAGATTTAAAAGAAACTTAATCTGACCAAAGAGAACTTAAAATTTCAAACAAAGAAACAAACAAACCTTCTAACTCACACATTTACAAACTTTAGATGCCACAATGGAAACTGTTACATATTTGGAAATAAATGATAATGAAAATACAATATATTAAAGTTGTTAAAGATGGAAAAAGTAATACTTAGTGACTTAATACCTACAAATGTACCCATTAAAAGAAAAAGGCTTTAGGCATTATCTGACATTGTTCTAAACACACACACACACACACACACACACACACACACACACACACACAAAGATACAGAGAGGAAAAAAAGAGATTTAGTTCTTAGTGTAGAACAAATAACAGAAATACACTATTAACCCAAACATAATAAAGGACATTATTCTTATTTATATAACAGAAAATTAAAGATATAAGTTTTAAATAAAATTTGAAATTATTAGAGTGTATGTAAGTGAAACTTAATTAACTAGATGTGGAAAACAAATTATCTAAGGTCAACCTTGAAATATAATCATATAGCTAAGAGAACGTTTACATTATGCTGTTATTTGTTCATAAAAAAGGTAGCAGAACCAAAGACCATTAAAAGAAAACATAATGAACCAACTCAATCGAAATATAAAGTTCTGAACGACACAATGCTTCCTAAACAACGCCGGAAAAACTAACGATTATAAAATGTATGTAAGATTTGACAGCCAAAATACAAATATTACAATTAATTTTAAAGCATTGAAATAATGCAATTCAGAATGAAGAAAATTCAGGATATACAAAATCTGCATTACTAGTAATCAGGTAAATATCATTCAAAACAAGGCTTAAAAATATTTTCGTCCATAATATTGGTCATGAATTGTGAGGATCAATATCATCTTGCCAATAATGATAGGCTAAGGGTTCCTGTATCCACTAGTCAAATGTTGATTGTGTCTACACAATGGAAGCTCTCTCAAGGTTAGAAGTCCTGAGTCCCTGAATTCAAGAGGTTTGAAGACAAGCTTTCAGTCCTAAGGTCATATATATTTGCCCCATGTCCCCCAAGAACTAGAAACTAATGATTTCATCTTTTAAAAAAACACAGAATTATGGATCTAGTTGCTCAAGCCAGAGGGTCATTGCTCTGGGCTTTGGGTGCCAGTGGCCCTGAATGTTCCACCCATCATTGCAGTCTGACTTTAGGGGCTCAGGCCTTCAGATCCTTACAGCAGCTAGCATGAGACTCCTGAGCTTGAGACACTGGATCCCTCTGTTCTTCACCTTTGAAAGGTTTCTGGGCTCCTTCCAGTGATCGAAGGTGTGATGGAAAACTTTAATTTTCAACTTGACATGCCCTGGTAGAGTAAACCTCAGTTGAGGAATTGCCTCCATCAGGTTGATATGTGCATGTCTGTAGAGCATTTTCTTGACTGACGATTGATGTAGAAGGGACTAGCCCATTGTGGGTAGGATCAGTCCTGGGCAGGTGGTCCTGAATATAAGAAAGTAGGCTGAGCATGCCTGGGAAACAAGGCAGTAAGCAGTGTACTTCTATGTTCTCTGTTTCAATTCCTCTCTCCAGGATCCTGCCTTAAATTTCTACCTTGGTTTCCCCTTGATGACAGACTATAAAGTGTAAGCCAAATAAAATTTTCCCTCTCTAAGTTGCTTTCAGTTAAGGTCTTTATCTCAGCAACAAAAAGCAAACTACAACAGAGGGTAGTTACTATTTACAATGACGTAGAGATACTGAGATAATACAGATAACACAACACTAGAGATAATACAGATGGAAGAAGATTCAATTTGTAACTCCAAAGAAAAGAAAATATTGCTAATATTCAGAAAATGATGTATCATATTTATCTATAGCTTCTATCTCTACTTATTAAAGCTTGTATTTTATATAGTGAATCTAATGTCTCACATACACCTCAATTGTAAGCCTTGAACATGGTCCAGTATCCCATCTGAAAGCATTCTGCTGCACTCCATCACTGGCCTGAGACTAGCTGTAAGATAGGTGATACCACCTAGAGCAACTGTAGGAAAGGTCATCTAGAGTACATTAAGGCTCATCATGGCAAGAGTCCCCCTGACTCAGTGCAAGGTGTATGGAACCATCAGAATTGGGGTCAGTCTCTTTCTGAGCACTCCTTGCTTCACTGATCATTGTAAGTGGAATGGGTCAGTTTCCTTGAAGCATCTCTGAACTCATCAAAGCATCTGGCCTCACATGATCACAGCCCTTCCAGTAAAATGAAGAAGGGGCCACTTGATACCCTTACCATAAAAGGATAGCTGGCAACAACAAAAAGATTCTGACATCTGGCAAAAAGGAAACAAATGGCCATGTACCAACAACTTCACTTATTTGAGAGGCCGAAAAAAAAGAAAAAAGAAAAAAAAATACAGCGTCATTATAATAAAGACTTATTATAAATTAGCATTTAAGTAGTATCTAATAGTGCTTAGCCCAAATCAATGAGGCAGAGTAGGCTGAGTCCCTGTGAACGGTATTAGTGTTGACAAGTAGGACATGCTTCTCTTTGAAGAGATCCACCTGGAAAATTAAGATTATGTCATTGAAAGCAAAATAAAGAAGGGAGCAAAAGCAAAGAGAGCTGGGCTTTGAGTTCTTAGAATTAAAACCTTGTCAGATTTGTCAGACACAACAGCCAAGAATGCAGGCAGCCACAACAGAAAACACAGAAAAGCAAAAAAGCAGCGTACCAAGAAGAGGTGAAACTTGACCTCAATAGGAGCTGTTTAGAAATAATGAAGCCAGGGGACCTAGCATACAGGAGAAAATTGCTTCAACTTCCCCAGCAGGGCACTAAAACTGCTGGCTGCAGTGTAAAGGAATCTCATGGTATTCCAGGGCCTGTCATTTACTGCTCCCACAGGGAAACCTCCATGAAGCATTTTCTTCGTATTACAAAAGGTAACAAATCCTGGAATCTGTCCTCTGAGTGGCCAGGCAGACTGCATCACAATTTCTGCTTGCCATGTTACTTTGAAGCCTCGGTTTCAGCTTTGAGAGAATTGGAATATTGTTTGTTATAGGAAGATGGAAAAAGCAGCAAATATGAACAGTGCAGTGCCTGAGATGGTGGAAGCAGGCAGCAGATGTTAACCTGCATCTCCTCCCAATGCCTGGGGAAAAAAAATCACACTAAACATCGACAATGTTGTGCAGCTCCTGGTGCAGAGTTCAGTAAGCCAATTAGTAAACCTTTGAACTTCCCACCAGCTAATTAGAATTGTGTGATAAATTATCAGGAAAGAAATAGTTTCTTAAATTCCATAGAATTAATCAATCTGATCAAAGGAAAAGAATAAAACAGTAACAAAAAATTACTGCCTTCTTGGCATTGATATTCATTCTTGCTGCAGTTAAAGGAGTCTCAGGAGATTTAGTTCCTTTATCTGTAAATGCAGAGGCAAAACCATGAAAAAGGTCTGAAAAGCATCACTCATCCCAAATGCTTACAAGACAAAACTGGTGGCATCTCTCACCCCTGACCCTTGTAATGAGAAGAGAAGAGCAGAGATGCTTCACTATGGAGTCACATGACTCAAAGCAAGAACTATATATAAAAGGCCATCTTTGAGACTAGAGAGATGGCTGAGTAAAAAGCTTGCAGTGCAAGCACAAAGATGTGAGTTTGAAACTGTAGCACCCACACAGAAAACTAGGTCTGTAGCATGTTTGTAATTATAGCACCCAGGAGGCAGAGACAAGGTGATCCCAGGGCCTCACTGGCTTGCCAATCTACAGAAAAATTGAATGCAGAGTCAATTTTTAAGGTAGACTCAAAAATTAAGGTAGACTTTGTGGTCAAGCAAGATGGTCCAGTGGGTAAGGTACCTTGTCTGAAATTTTCATAATCTGAATTTGATCATTTGGTCCCACATGGTAGAAGGAGGGACAGATCTGATTGTTGTCCTCTAACCTCCACACACGAGTTGGTGCATGTGTGCATTTTTGTGAGCACACACATGATGAGTGAGGGATGAATAAATAAATAAATAAATAAATAAATAAATAATAATAATTTTAATTAGGAATTTTAAAGTGGAACAACAGTTGAAAAAGTCATAGGACATCACCTCTGGCCCCAAAGATGCACACATGTTACTACACAACTGCACACACATGAATATACTGATATATATGCACTGTATTCCAAAAATAAATTGAATAGAATTCAAAGACCTTCTCTGGGGGAAATATCAAAGCTTCTTTGAGTTCCCCCCAGAGAAAATGAATTAATGTACATAGCTTTTGAGTGACATAAATGTTAAACAGGGAACAGCAAGAAGGGAAGGAATAGAAGAGGAAGACGGTACCAAACTGTTTTGTCTAAAGTTCAAACCTTGCTGCAGAGATAACATGAAGTAATCATGACATAATTAATTCATGTAGGGGGATAGAACCCCTGGGATCTTTATTCTTGCTATACCCATGTGATTCTAGCAACATGAACAAGGCAAGCAGAATTCATTCAGACCCTCTACACTAACACAGTTAACTAAGCACCACAGAGCATCTCCAGTTTATGGCAAATGCATCCAATAAAATGTGCATCTTGGTTCAGGCTAACATTGTGATTTTTCAAAGTTGTGATATGTAATAAAATGATTGCTGTTTGAAGGCACTCATACTCACAGAAGTTCTCTAGACAGTAACAGATACTCCAAACATATCTTCAAACAAGTGAAATGAGGCAACTGTCATGAGAAAATAAAGTTTAATCCTATTGGAAAATTCTGGAAAGTGGTGTTAAATGCACCATATAGTTATCCTATATAAAGGATGAAATAATTTATGAGTGTTGGCTTTTACTAAGCTGTGCATAACTTGTCTGCTGGGCCTGGGATCTGAGAACCTGATAGACTAGGGCAGACTACAGTAGATAACCTTACTTCAGTTTTTATATTCTTTTATACATGAACATAACAAAGAAAGTAATGACACAAGCAAGTTTGTTTGAGTTCAGAGAAACATGATCAAGGAAAAAAAAAACATGTAAATAAATGCTAGTAAGCACATACTAAAATTTCCAAGAACATTCTCAGGACTGACTACTTTAAACACAATTGGCTGGCAGAGACAATAGATTATATTTGGGAAAGCACAAAAGCAAGGCAGAAGGCCATACCCAGATTCAGAGTGCACTGACCAGATTGGGTTCTATAGTTATAATCTGACATCCAACCAAAAATAAGCACGTCTTATAAATTGGATATAAATGTTTGTCACAGGAGGCATAAAATCACATCCAAAAACAATCCAGGGAACAAAATTCACTTGAGGTAAAAGGCCTTCTGCCTTTGTGTTTTCCTGGGGCTCATTCACAGTTCCCTAAGGCATTGTTTACCACGCTTTGTTATTGTTTATTTGACTGTGTTCAGATGATGGGTTGAGGCCTGCTAGAGGTACGTCTGTTCTCCAGCTCATTTTGACCAGTGAATCTTGAGAGATAGGAACACACCTGAAAGCATCTTCTCCCCATTTGGGCATAGTTCTTCCTCTTCCTGATTCTCATTGCAATAAATTTACCTGCAACTTTAATTAGATCCAGGTATGGCAGTAAACACTACAATCTCTGTAATCAGGAGGCTGAGGCATGAAGATGTTGAGATCTAGGAAAGCCTGGGCTATATAGTGAATTTGAGGTCAACATATACCACAAAGTGAGACCATTCTCAAAATACACAGCCCAAAATTCTTTCACAATCCTTTTTTTGCATATTTTTAAATTAAAAAAATCCATAATATTTTGAAGTTTTATTCACTTAAATATATAGTCTTGTTCTTGTAGTTTATTTTTTAATAGGTTTTATAAATTACTAATAAAAATAGCAAAATTATCAGCATTCCTAAAACTGGAAAGGCTATAACCTTTTGGTCCTATTCATCCTACTTTGAATTTGGGAAGAATTAAAACCCAGTGGTTGTATTTATAAGTACTTATCACTTGAAACCGGTTTAGCATTTTCATTGTTTCTTTCTGTGTGGCTTTACTGTATCTATGCAGATGGCACAGGTTTTTCTGAAGTTGAATTTCTGCTCAGACTCTTTCTGGTCCTAAGATGTCTGGAAACTCTGTTTTTACCACTTCAGCATTTCAAAGTCTCCCATCATCTTACAGAGAAGGAAAATAGTATTGTACTTCTGGTGTTGGAATGAGAATGAATACTATTGAATTGTTAAAAAAAAAAAAAAGCACTTGCAATAGCATCCAATATATATGTAGGTCCTCAATAATGGATAAAACATTATTATTTTATATATTGTAGCATAAAATATACAGATGATACAAAGGTCTAAATTTGCCAAACGACCATGAAGAGGTCTCAATACGTTAAAACTCCTGGCTGAGTAGTCATATCAGCATAAAGCTGTTTATAGAATCATATCTTCCTCGTTGTGGAACATTCTCTGAACTTTATTACGCTACAATTGGAACAGAGCTGTCATAAGCAAGAAGTATTGAACTGAGCGTGAACTGCATAGATTAAAAAATATAGATGATAAAAGCCTTCCACATCAGCATTTACTGCTCATATTGGTGCCATCTGCAGACTTCATCTAGGTCCAGGAACCATGTGCCCAAATTTCAATAAGTAATCTCCCTCATTTTTGATAGCTCAAGATCTTTCTTTTAAACCCTCAGATTGAAGGCTGACACAGATGCAAGCAGGCAAGCAGTTTTACAGTTTAATGCATTTAAGCAAAATCTTTTTAGAGCTTAGATTCTCTAATACAATCCAAATTGCAATTCAAGCTTGAAGAGAGGGGGAAGGTTTTTTTTTTTTTTTTTTTTTTTTTTAACAATATCCCAAACATTTGATTTCACCAAATGAAGACTCAGGAGCTAGATGCTATGGTAAAAGCCTGCTAGTTCAGAGAGGCAGAGAAATTACCCAGCTGATGTTCCTCCTCAACTGATATCCCAGAAGGAAAAACCTGTTCTCCTTCTCCACATTTTTTTCATAAACCCTTCCATACTTAATGTCTTCCTTCCCACTTCCTGTGTGTCTCTCTATCCACCCACCTGAGTTCCTCTCTATGATGTTTTCCTATGTGCACTCACTGTCAAATGGTTATTTGCTCCTCCCTTGACTTATGGTTGACTTTATTAAATCTTGTTTCCTCTAAACAGAAAGTTCTCAATTAAAGGTGTGTGCTAAGGCTTACCCACACCAGAACTGGAAACAGGTTTTCCAAGTACACAATATCAAAGTGTGATCAAATGACCTGCAGCATTTTTGGATTAAAGGTGTGTGCTAGGACCAAGCCACACCACAACTTCAGAAAGGGTTTTCCAGTGTACAATCTCAGGTTCACAGTGTGATCAAATATCCTGCAACAAAAAAGAAAAACCTGGAGAAGGTTAAAGATGCAAAATGTGTGAAAAGGAGACCCTGACTTTCCCTACAGGATTTCTTGCATGTGATAATTAATCATGGTTTTCTTGGAGATCCTGTGGGAATTCCTATTTCTATTATCTTCCCTATCTTTAACTTTCATAATCATTTGCATTTAAAAGGAGATAAAATAGCAACATGAGTGAAAAAATAGCAATATGAATTAGGTCATTTAGTCCTAAATCATTAATTGATGAAAGCAAAACAAAATAAAAAAAAAACAGTTTTTCATAACACAGAGGACATGCCCTAAAAACCTGGTCAGTCTCTAGTCCTATGTTTGATCTTAACATTTTACTTGTGTTCAAGAAAATCTATAAAATGAATTAAAATATTGCTAATGACTGTGCCTCTCATCAGACCCAGTATGAATGGTCAAGAGGCCAACATTTGATTTTACTTTTTCTGCTACAATCCTTTCTCCCAAATATTTCTGTCACCTTTACTGGTCTTTCACTTTAAATTGCTTAAAGTATTAAATAGATTGCTAATTTTATATTTTATAGACATTTCATAGACATCAAGTTTTGTTTTTTGGCAAATTTGAAATTTATAATTTATGACTAATTTACTTGGGGATCATATGGGAAATATTTATTTTCGTCTTCAATGTGCACACTTATTAGCATTAGGAAAACTTGAGATCTATTACCATGACGAAATATTTCTCAGGTGTGAGATCTGGTCTATGATTCTCAAACATGGTGAAAGGTAACAAAAACTTAACCCTGTGACAACAAGTTAGCCACACTTTAAAAAAAAAAAAAAATCTAGGGAAGCTCCTGTAAGCAGGACACAGACATTGAAGATTTGAACTCATGGAAGCTGTGCTGACAAACACTGAGACCCAACTACCATCTCCACCACCATCTATAGTCAGTCACAGAAAGAACAGACTAATGTAGAACCCTACCCTTTGTAACTAAACTATTCGGTATTGTCTACCTACTGCTGAACCCTCCAGGATCTAAGGGATGGCTCCAAAGCCATAGTATTCTGACTGCCTGGTTAAATTCAGCCACACACAAACACACACCCACACCCACCCAACCACCCCCACACAATTGAGAAAGAAAGGTATTTTTAATGAACAGAAAGATTAGCCAGACTGAACAGGTTATGAATGAGTTTGTCATGGAACAGATTTAATTAATAATAAAAATTAAGAATGACTTTTTTTGCTCCATCCCGACTTATCATTCTCTGATCACTGTTCTGCTCTCTCCCTCTTTAAGAATGATTTTCTTTAATATTTTCTACAAACAAATGAGACACAGAGTATTTGGTTTTGTATAGTTCTTCAATACTTCCCAAAGTCCTAGTGTTGAAAGATTGGTTAGAGGCTTGGAACATTTTGGAAGGTGATGGAATCTTCATAAAGTGGGGCTTTGCAGAAGAAAGGTATGTTCTTGAAAGGGGTGATACAGCCTGCTCTCCTCCTATCATTCTATACTTTTGAGGTGAACATCTGCTCCCACGAAGGCAAACAGTTCCTCCACAGCTTAAAGGTAACAAGCTCAATGTGAACATGAACTGAAACTTCTGAAGCCCTGAGATGAAGCAAATCTTTTCACTCGTTAAGTTAGATATAGCAGGTATTTCATCACTATTATGAGACCTGAATATCTCAATTTTTCTTTGCATGGATCATTTCATTTAACACAACAGCTTCCAAACCTCTTTGACACAAATGACAAGAGAAAAGTTAGTTGAGGGGCTCCAAAATAAAATCACACGGTTCAGGGAGATGACTCAGTAGGTAGGAGGAAGTACTGTACACTAATGAAAACCTACGTTAAGATCTCCTGCATTCAAACAAACGGCTAGATATGGTGATGCTTGTATTTGCAGTCTCACACTGTGAGTGAAAACAGGAGATCCCTGGAGCATGTTTGTCACTAGACTAGCTCCAGGTACAGTGAGAGACCCTGTGTCAAGGGAATGTGGCAGTGGGTGATAGGGCAGAACACCTGACACATTGCTTTACTCTTTGTGCACACATAGTGCATACATCACATGCACTCAGCCTATAAATAGGAAGAATTACTTTTGATATTCTTTTTGTTTTGGTTTGGTTTGGTTTATTTTTGTTTTGTTTTGTCTTGTTTTTTGTTTTTTCGAGACAAGGTTTCTCTGTGTAGCCCTGGCTGTTGTGGAACTTACTCTGTAGACCAGGCTGGCCTCGAACTCAGAAATCTGCCTGCCTCTGCCTCCCAAGTGCTAGGATTAAAGGCATGCGCCACCAATGCCCGGCTACTTCTGATATTCTATAGCAGTGGTACAGTCATAACAATCTACAATAGTGTATGATACTTTACAAAACAACTGGAAGATTCCAAAGATTCTCAGCACACAGAAGTGACTGGTTTTGAGACAATGGAAATGTTTATACCCAATGGTTCCTTACACATTTTATATATGTATATAATATAATAATATTTATCTATAAATATATATATATTTAATTATAATATGTTGAAACTCAATAATAAGCTTGGGTTTCTGTCTTATAATCTTGTTTTGTCTTATTTTGTTTTTCTGAAATCCTAAACAATCAAGAGCAACTTCTTTCTTGAAGTTATAAATATGTATGCTTTGAATAACTTTTGGAAGATTAAATAATGACTAAATATGCTAACATATTTTAACTTATTATTCACAATCTGAAAATATAATCAATCTTTGAATCTTGAAATAAAATCATTTCATGAAATCTCCTAAATTATATATACTCATGTAAGGCCCAATTCTAGCACATAAAGTATTCAGCTTCCTGAATTTAACATGAGTTGTTTACATTGCTATTTATTTTATTTAATTTTCAGTTCCCCCACACAAATGTCAAAGCTTTATCTTTTCCTGTCTAAATGAAATGTACCACCACCAAAAATCCAGATATATGGATATATTCCTTATAGTCTTATCGGCAACAGTTTGATATCCTCACTGAAAAGCAAGATGTATTATTTTCATTTACTCTAATAAATAATAATAAATGATTAGACAGTTATTTTAACCAGTCATTTTAAAAGCAAGTTAAGGAATAAATGCTTCGTATTAGATCATTTATCATAGAAGTTAGTATATTTTCCTAGTAAAAATAATCTAAGGCCTAGAGATGCTCCAAAATCAATAGTCAAAATTGAATCACATTTGACTTTTAATACATTGCATTATTTATTAAATTATTTCCTAAATATAGCCTTATACTTGTGAGGAAAAGGTTTTTTTGAACTACTAATTCCATTTCCTTCTACAAGGAACTTAGACAGCTCTCCACATTGCAATGTTCTATTAGCAGCTCTTTGTGAAAATATGCAGACCCCTCCCTCCAAAGTCAGGCCTGTGATCTGTCACATCCATGGACTGATAGCATGTATTATACATGAGGTTTGAGAAGAAGTTCACTATTTGCTTTCCCAAACCTGATTCCTAGGGAGACATGAACAACAATAAACTGATGTATTTCAATGTTTGTATACATCATTCAAATTAGGGGTCATGTTACAGCAACAAGCCAATGAATCCAAGAAGTAGTATGAACATAAAACAGAATATTTATTATTATTTTTAATAGTGTGAAATAAAATATGGTCAACCTAGAATTGTTTCCTATTATCAAGACAAATTTCAAATGCAGACAGCTTCTTATTTTCACCAATCATTGCATCTAGGGAGCGAAAAATCCAAAGCCATTCTTAAGGATAAACAGCTAAAAGTGAACACTGAATAGGAATAGTATTACAGAGACACTATTCCAAATAGAAATTATAATCTTCCAGATAATTTCCTATTGTGGGAAAACACACTGAGCTGATACAAGTCACCATAGATAGATTTCTATTATTCATGGCCAAAGACAATCTTAACTATAACAAAACATCATTGTAACTGTCTAAAATTTTTATATCTTTAACGTGTTTGGATTGAAATGTGAAAATGTTAGAAATCTCATGCACAGAAAAAAAAGAAAGTGGAAGAAAAACAAAAAGAGAGTGGAATCAAAGGGGAAAAGACAGAAAGGAGATGAAAAATAAAAAGTATTATGTAGGGAGCACAAGAAATACAACAGCTGGATCACAGAAAAATGGGCTTGTCGGCATAGGTGGGAAAGGAGATCCTTGGTCCCATGAAGGCTGGATGCCCAGTGGGGGGATTTCGAGGGTGGGGAGGTGGAAGTGGGGTGATAAGTTGGGGCACATCCTCATAGAAGCAGTAGGAGGGGGGATGGGATAGAGAGTTCCTGGGCAGGAGGGGGAATGAAGTAAGGGGATAACATATGAAATGTAAATAAAATATCCAATAAAAAAAAAAAGAAAAGAAAAAAAATCTGCCATACTGTTTTCTCACAGACAATCCTGAAAAAGCAGGCGATGTAAGCATCCATCTAAAAGGGAAGGTTTTTAAATAATCCAATAAGAGTGATACTAGATCATCAGTCTGAGCCTACAATTCTTTCTCCTAAAAGAGCTTTTTCTATGACCTACATAGTTTGCTAGGAATAATCATCAGCTTTTTTCTAAAGATTATCTATTTTCCCTCTGCTATACACATTACCCAAAAGTATTTTCAGTCTTTTCTTTATATCTAAAAATCTCTCAAATACCATCTTATTAGTTTCCTTCAACAGTTCTATTTCTCTTTCTTTAATTGGTAAATGTATTTTTCTTTTGAATAGTTCCACAGTGGCAGTCATTTTCTTTCACTGTTAATGAACATAATTCTTCTGGCTTCTGTCTACTGTTGTGATTGCAATATACATGCACTCACATAATGGCATTATTTCCCCCATAATAGACTGGCTTTTCCTCTGTTCAACTCTCTAGACTTCTGAATGCTTTCTTCTCCTGCTCTTTAATGCATAATTTCTATTAGTATATGCTATAGAACTAGCTTGCATCCATTTTAGGCTTAAAAGACATCATCATATCGTAAAGATAAGCTAGATTAATTCCTGTTTATGATTAGACTTCTGCTTCTCAGAGATTGAACTCTATCAGTTATAAATAGTTCTGTACTGTCTATTCAAAGAGAGATAGATGATAGATTGATATACAATAGATAAATGACAAAGACATGATAGATGATAAAGAGATAGATAAGATAGATGATAGATTGATGCATGATAGATGACAAATATATGATGAAAGATAGATCTATACATGATAAACAAATGACAGAGAAATAGATGATTGATAGATAGATAGGTAGATAGATAGATATATAGATAGATACATAGATAGATAGATAGATACATAGATAGATACATAGATAGATAGATACATAGATAGATAGATACATAGATAGATACATAGATAGATAGATAGATAGATAGTAGAAAAATAACTCAGATTCCATTTGTTTTGGCTATTATTCCTGAGTACAAGAACTTCCCCAGAGTGTGGGTTGTATATTCAATATATTCAATTCCATTCCACTTAAGATGTTTTTTTTTCCATTCTTTCTTTTTTTGTTTCTCTTCTTCTTCTTCTTCTTCTTCTTCTTCTTCTTCTTCTTCTTCTTCTTCTTCTTCTTCTTCTTCTTCTTCTTCTACCAGAAGCTCTCAATTATAAATAAATTGCTACATTTCTCCTCTGGTAGTGTACACAGTATCTTCTACCCCTATGGATGCTAATCAGTAATCAGTAGGGTGAGTTAAGGCAAACTCAATTTTTCCAAGTTTTATAAGTATGTGGTGTCTCCAGCAACAGGATCTTATTGTCAAGTCATGGAGAGTAACCAATAACATTGATGGTAGTCTATAACATTTGAAGAGAAACCCTTATCAAATCCATTTGGTCAACAACTCACAAAGATGTAAACCATTCCTGGAATCGAGAATTTTATTTGGTAGCATATGATGTCTAATTAAGGCATTTTCTTCCCCATTATGTTCTCACTACACTTGTACATGAAAATTTATTCTTTCATGACATATAAATTACTGACCAGTCCTAGAATTCATGGCATAAGCATCTTTGAAAGAGCCATACTCCCTAGCACAATATATTTAAACACATTTGGAATAAACAAATTTGATAAAGAATAATAATTATTTATTGACATTCTTTATCAATATTATGCATGCTAAATATAAAGGCTAGTATTTACTTACAGTTTCTAAGTATGGAAGTTTTAATGATTTAAATCAGGGGGTAGAATTGATATTAGAAAGAAAAGTATCTTCTAAAGTAGTTGTAATGGGAAAGAAAAAATGGAGAGGAGATGAATCAAATACATTAGAAATATGAGGAAAAGGGGAGTAGACAATAGAAGCAAAAGCATTAATAAAAATAAATAATACATAATACATTTTCAATATTTTATATTAAAAATACAAGAAATATTAAATAAAGCCAGGATTAAAGTACATGACTGAAGAAGTTAAGAATCTTGAACATGTTGGCATGTTCACAAACTGAAGTAAAAAATGAAAATAAGTTTCAGAAACTAATTGTGCATTTCTACTGTCTTGTAAACCTTCTGTCCAATTAAAACCTGTAAAATAAAGACTAGAGCCAGAGATTGGGCAGTAGAAGAGGAGGCAGAGAAAAAAGGCTTAGGGGAGGAGAGAGTGAGAGGAATTCAATATAAAAGGCAGAGCAGAAGGAGAAGAGAAGGAATTCACTGAGAGAGCAGAGGAAGAAGAAGAAGGAAGTCGAAGCACAAGGAAGCCAACGAAGGAGGAGCCAGAGCTGGGAGGACAAGCATATGGCCTGGAAAAACTGCAAGTTATAAGGGATCTCATAGCCTGGGATTAGAGTATTGTAGTGGTAAATCTGCCCAATCTAGGCATGCTATTTATACCATAACTATTGAGTTGTGTCTTCCTTTACTGGTCTCATTCTAGTAGGAGAATTACAGAAGCAAATTTGGGGTTTAAATAATAACTTCTACTACAGAAGAGGATAAATTTAACATCCAGTGTACTCTAAAGACCACTCATTCCTTTTCAATACTCATGTTTCCTTTCACTCTTCTGTTGTTATGATTCTGTGCTGATGAAGAATGATGTAATTATAATTTAATTTCAAGAAAGTACAAAGAGAAAAAAGTAAATAGACACCTGAGATCTATCCCTGAAACCCAGATGGTGAAGAAACAGAATGAACTCCTGAAAATTGTTCTCTGATCAGCACACATGGACTGTAGCACAACACACACACACACACACACACGTGTGTGTGTTTGTGAACATGCACATACACACAAACACACATGTCCACACACACATACATACACACATATGCACATACATGCACACACACGCACAACCCAAATGTAAGCTCAAATAAAGAAAAAGAAAGAATTAGTTAAAATACTATATTATTTTCTAGCCTTAGTAGCATCTAATAGTGGCCAAGCTGTTGTAATTCTGCTAGGCTTTCTACACAGAGGTCCTGAAATAGGCTTACCTAACTGACATTTAATCCTCTCTGCTACTCTGTCTTCTTCATTCTTGCAGTAGGTTTCTCAGATCATGAGGTACCCTCAAATATGGATGAATTCAACATATAGAAAAATTAGTCAATTGAATATATATATATATAATATACATCTCCTAAACTTCAGATCAATGAAAGATAACTGAAAAGAAGAAAAACATTGTCCTTCTCTAAATAAAATAAGGAGATGATGAGTGGAAAATTATGAAATACACTCTACCTTCAAACTGTATGATCTTCATTATCCCTGATATTGTTACAATAAGTCTCATGTGAACACAGTAAATCCACATCCCTCAATGATGTATTCTACAGTGGTAAATATAAGACTAATTCACTACTATACCCTGGCTATCTAAGAGAAGAATATGCCTTTTTGATTTAAGGTTTCTCAGTTCAAATTTGTGTCTAGAAAATAGGCACAGAAGTCTGACTGTGCCCTAGCACTCGGGTAGAATTTGAGGTAAGTTGAAATAAAAGAGATTATGTCATTGGGCATACAGAATGGAAGGTAAACATGGGTAGGAAGAGTCTGAAGATCCAGAGTGCATCAGACACTTTTTGAGGTTTCAGCCTTGCAATTATCGCTAATTAACAGCAACTTCGTCTAAAATATAGTCTAAACTGATGGAAGAAATCAGACACTTGAAAATAATGAAGATACCTTAATTTCATAGCAAAACCACAAAAACAAAAGAAATTTAACTTTTAAAAATACTTCCATGCTGAGGAAAATGTTTCAGAAACAACCTAATAATATCAACATGCTTGACTCTTGCTGTTATAGCAGTCACCCTCTCTGAAAATGATAAAAATATTCTGTGAAATGTCTGAATTCCTAACACCTCATATTTTCACACCAACTTATTTAATAATTCAAAATAACACCTTTAATTTCTAATTACTTTCATTGATATGAGTGCAGAAGTACAAAAAACCCCAAACTTTTATTCACTCTTACGTGTGATGTTTTCCTGTTATTTAATCAGGATTCTCCATAATGATTTAGTAGTAATATTATTGCTTTCAAATCCTAAAAACAAGAAGCATGATAGTTTAATGAGTCAAGCATTACCTCAGACCCTTAGCAGTTTTGCCACACCCTTATAAACACATTAGAATTACTCACTAGGATGTTTCCTTCCATCTCTTATGAACTGGACAGCAATTGAAGATGTATATGTATGTTCAGATAAAATCTAAATTAAAAATAGAATTCTAGGACAATTGTATAGACACATGTCCATGTAAGATATTGGAGGTATCTAGGAAGAGTCTCCATTCCACAGTTCAGTCTTTGGCTGAAAAATGTCTGGTAAAAACATACTGAACAAAAGGCTAGTGAGGTTTCCAACATACTAAACATCTTATGAATTTCATAATTTAAAAAAAATTAGGCTAACTACTACCTATTACCATGGTGACTCATATGGTTTCTTTCTAAACTGAGTATCCCTTTTCAAATGTTTGTTAATACTTGAACAAATTTAAATGTATCTTGTCATCTTTGTCATCATTATATAATTTTTCTACCATTGGAGTCTGTAGTGGTTTGCTTTCTGTTGCTGCTATAAATCATAACCAGAAGCAACTTGAGGAAAGAAAGGGCTTATTTGAACTTATAAGTTAAAGTCTATGATTGAAGATGTCAAGGCAATACCTCAGCATAGCAACCTGGAAGCAGCAGCTGAAGCACAGTCCATGTAGGCTGAGGAGCTCTGCCAACTGCCTTGCAGCTTGCCCTGTTCAACTTGTTTCCTTACACAACTCAAACTATTTGCCCAGAGATGGCACTGCCCACAGTGGACTGTAGCTTCCCTCATCAATCATCGTTCATGATAGTGTCTCATAGATGTACTCACAGGCCAGGTGAGGTAGCTTCTTCCTAGATGACTCTAGTTTGTGTTGAGTTTACAAAAGTAACTGTCATAGATTCCTCACTTTCACTACTAGACTCTGTAGATAGGTTATCCTTAACTAGGTAGGAGGATGCCACTACAAGCAGAGCTATCAATCAACTATGAAATGTGAAACAGTCAGAGGGTGGACCAGAAGGGGAATAAAATTTGGAGTTTAAAATTAATTAATTAATCAATTTAAAAAAGAAGAATTATTCCTGCTATGTTGTGAGTTTGACAGCCATTATTCTTATTCTCTTGTAGCTAATAAAAAAATAAAAATACATTTTTCTCAAAATACAATTAGAGCATCACTGTACCAATTTGTATCAGTAAGGTACAAGATAGACCCAGTCCACATTTTGTTGACTAAACAGAACCTCTGTCATCTCTCCTAACTGAAAGACTGAGTTCTGGACCTGACTTTTTTCTTGGCTTTAAAATGAATGTCAGTTGAAAACCATCCTCTCAAATCTTTTCTCTAAAAGTAAATAGTCAGGATTGGCTATGAGACTATAAGTCTTCAACCCCATCAGAAATCCAGAATGACTGAATTAACTGAAATTATGGGAAGCACAAAGCATACCTTCTAAAACTTAGCCAATTTATAGAGACCTCTGAACACCTGGACAGTTCCTATACTACAAAACGTCGTAGCATCCGATCTTCAGCCTTCTGGCCCAGGATCATCTGACAGACCTAGTGATGCAAAATTATGCTCTTTAATTGTATTTTGAGAGAAAAGTTTTATTTTAACAGGAAGGGTGATATTTACGAGGAGCTAAGGTAGGAGGAGTAAGGAGAGGAAGAGGAGGGGTAAGAGAAGGAGAGGAGAAGCTAGGAGATGAAGAGAGAAAGAAAGAGAGAGAGAGAGAGAGAGAGAGAGAGAGAGAGAGAGAGAGAGAGAGAGAGAGAAAGAGAGAGAGAGAGAGAGAAAGAGAGAGGAACATGGAGGTGGATGTTCGCGTGTCTCCGCCAGTCAAAGATAGTTGGTATATCTAGGTTGGGTATTGGGTTACACTTCTGATTGTATGGACATCTTGTTATTAAGCATTACCAAACTTATAAAGCCTTTGATTAACATTTTTTAAAAAGTTACTAATAAAAAAAAGAAAAGAAAAAAACATTTTTCTTTAGAAAAAAAAAAAAAGAAATGAAAACAAAAAGCAGATCACAGATCACATACCTCCAACATCATGCAGGTTATATAGTACCATTCCAAAATGTAGTGGTGAGGAAATAGTGGAACAAAGCAAGATATAAAATCAGCTGTACAAATTCCAAACTCCAAAAATATCTATTATTCAGTTTTAAATATTGATAATCTCCAAAGTTGGAAACTGTACCCATCCCCAGAAATAAAAAAATGTACTTAAGGTATTAGATTGGGCATCTGTATTTTTATGACAATGACATCTTCCCAACATCCTTACTATTATATCCTTTTTCAGCTTGTAGATGGTCATTAAATCAGCACAAATTGCTTATATTATGTCTGTTTATAGTAAAAATTCACCTTGAGGAACAACAGCATACTTCTTAGGAGAGATCACAACGGCAGCTGACTATTAGGAGTGACATATAGTGGAAGCTCCATCTGAGAGACCTCCAACGTTAACAGTTTTCTAGTTTCTGTGCTAACTACAAGAATGGAGTCTTGAGTTGTAAATTGCAAGTATTTAATACTATAATGTATAAGGCAAATTTGTAGAATTGCAAAGCTCTTAAAATCTTAGCACCCTAGTTATTTTTATCATTGTAATAGTCAAATACTCTAATTGCTTTTTCCTATTTTATCTCTTTTATTTGTCAATATATTTTCCTCAGTGTTAAAAATAATTAAATATTTCTTATTTTCACACTTCCTTGAGCTATAAACCTTTATTCTGAACCTCAGGCATGTGTAAACTATTACTGTCTTAACGGTCTTCAATGTTATTGAGTTACATAGATCAAAATCACCTATGAGCTTTCAAAAGTGTTTAAAATTTGAGAATTTTATTTATATTTATAAATACTTGTTCACTGATTAAATTTGTTTTTAAATTATTGTGATATCTGTAGACTACAAGTTCTTTTGGAAGCCTTAATTTGTAACTTAGGCGTACTAATAAAAGTAAATAACTGAGCTGCAGAGTTGATTCAGAGCTAAAGTTGTGGACTGCTCCTGTAGAAGACCTATGTTTGGTTCTCAGAACCCTTGTCAAATGGGCCACATCTACCTGTATGTGTAATCTTAATTCCAGGAAATTAGAGACAGTTTCTGGTTTTCTGTTCATATATTTCTATACATAATCATTTATATAATTAAAAATTAAAATTAAAACATTTTAGAAGAGAAAATAATAGTAAAGATAAAAAATACATGTTATTTAAATTCTTAAAAGTGTGCTTATAATGGCAAATGAAAGGCTAGTAAAGAGTTTAGATAATCACTTAATGTGCGAAATCCTATAAATTATTTCTAGGAAATAAAAGCTCATCTTTTTTAGATATTTCTAGCAGGGTGGCCATTTAAAAGACAATAAGGGCAAGAATCTTATTGTATAAATTAATATATTCATATTTCCAAAATTTAGTTTGATTTGTTTGTAATTTTAAGTTAACAACGAATGGTTGACACAAATAAAGAACTCAGTTTATATATAAAAATTTATAGGAATTGAAAGCCTTAAGATAAATATAAAAAGAACTGCTTTCTCTTAAGTTTATTTACTTTAAGAAGCTCTCCTTGTAGATATATTTTCAACTCGACAGTTTTTCTGCATTGTATTTATTTTATATATGTGTGGGCATGGATGCCAAAGTGAATATGTGGAGGGGTAAGCCAACTTGTGAGAGTTGGTTTTCTCCTTCTTCCTCATAGGTTCAAAGAAAGACTACTAAATAGAGAGTCAGAAATAAGTTTACATCTGGAAAAAGAGGTGTTCTTGGTTTTCTTTTCAACTGTCTCATGTAAAGAGGATAATCTATGTGTATATGCCATGAAAATCATTCACTTATTCAATTTCCCTATTTGCACTTAAACAAATCTGCACAAGATACTCCTACAGTCCCAGTGCAGGGTACAGAAGTTATGGAAAGGCATTGGACAGAATCCAGTTCAAACTTACTGGGGAGTGACATAATAGTTTAGAAGTATTTGGAAAGTTACTCCCTTCTACAATAATTTTCTTTAATTCTGTCTAGATAAATATATAGAACTTATATTAAAAATGAGAATATAATCTTTTTTATAATCCTTAAAGGATTAAGCGGAGTTTACAGTATTGATCAGAAGAACAATCTATTGGAAAGCTTTAGGGAAGGTCATCAGGATGGAAAACAAGGCATTGACGAAGCTGTATACTTGAGGAAAAAAAGAACCACTACACAGAAAGCAGAATTGTCAAAACTGAGTGAGCAACCGCTAGGGTTCTTAACAGATACTTAAATGTTTTTGCCTTTGTAAGATCACCTCACTTCCAGCATGCAGCTAATGAGTAGCATCTTTCAGAGGACACTGATTAGCTCCACACATGGGACGGAGGGGACTGATGCACAGTATGACCACTACCCCTACTCTCACTCTGAGCTTCAAAACAGCCTTTTTTCAAGTGAGAATGTAAATCACCACAATGATCATTTCTCAAGACACTGTCAGCCCTGAAAAGTGCAGTCCTCGCCTTGACCTGAAATAGGAGCTACAGTTCAATAAGAACTTAAGCATACTTGTGTGCACAGCAAAATCTGAGAAATACTGCTCTGAAAGGCACAAAATTGGTGACTAATTACTTCTTTCAAGAACACTGGTCAATTCAACATGAACCTACGTTTATGTAATTAAAACCACTCTTTCTCTTCCATTGCCAATGATGCCTATGAGGCAACTTAGACTATGGAGATAAAAACTTCCTCCATTGACATCCTGCAGAGTGGCAGAGCGACCACACCAATATAATCACCTAACAGAGACAGACATCTTTCTGTGCTATTCATTCATCCCAAGAGAGGTGATAATGATGACCTGAACAGAGCACACTTCTTAATTTTAATGTGGTAAGGCCTTCGAGTGGTAACATTACTTTTATAAACATTTCCTAAGGAAATATCACAGGCTGACACAAATGAGAATGTTTCTCTTTTTTTGAGAAAATAATAGCGAATAGAGTGTTGTCTCTGGAGATTGTAAAAATGCTATTAATATATTGTATGAATCACATGAATAAATATGTTGCTCTATTAATTAGATACTGTTTCTTGGTTCTAAATAGAAATATTATCCTATTAATGTTTAATTCTCTATGAAAGAAATAACTCACAACTAAACTACTTAATTTCTTATTTCTTTTTTGCTTTCAAGTATTAAGTAGGTTTCTGCAAGTTAACATAAAAGATCATGTCAAAACTTCTTATTTCCTGGGGAGTTAGCAATAGATAATAAATGTACTTGTAAAAAAGTTTGAAACTCTGTAATTGTCTTTAATAAATTGTGTTTCTGCTCCCTCGTTGTACACGAGGCATGTTCATTAAAGAAAGACTCTCATATGGAGAACCCAGAAATCAAATCTAACTACATCCTCCTAAATCAATAGTGCCCAGTGGGCAGTGCCTCACACAGTAAATACCCACACATTGTATGATAATGACTTTGGGGCCCATTATTAAACAACCTTTCTCCTTTAAAGAGAGATTGGTCTGGAAACTTTCAAGTAGAGACGAGTTACTAGAATACATTTTTTATTGAAATTCTGTGCTTTATGTAAAGCTAGAAATGAAAAAACATAAATCATTTTCTACTTACTTGTAAAAATGTAATAAGAATGGAGGTTGTATTAAACCTTGAAAGTTATGGTAGACATGGAAATGTTTTATGTTAACTGCAAAATGAGAATTATATAAAAAAATAAAAGAAATAGCTTCTATTCACTGGTCAGATAACAGCTTTCAAATACTAACTGAAAATTGTTATTGGGTGATTCTGAAATTATAATCACATTTTTAATTTATTTTTAAATTATGTTATTCTTTTAACTTATAAAAAATCCTTCCGTGATGCTAAAATTGTTCTTTTTGTATTAATATTAATAAATTAAATTAACAAGTCAATGAATATAAATAAAGAACTTTGAGGGAAAAAATGCAAGTTTTAAAGATGGTTTAAATCAGAATCATGGTGATGAATAAGTAATATAATGTAGACATAATTTGAAAAAATAAATGCATTATTGATAATCAAATAGTTAATAATTCTTAGAACTATTTCTAATAACTGTAACAGCAAGATTAAAGCATGCAAGTAATAATAAGAGATTGGAAATTTCAAAGTTACCCAGATCTTACAGTGGTAGTTTTCTAACAATTTTCTATTCTCCTGGTATAAGCTCTGACAAACAGAAGAATACTTTCCAATTCTGCTTCATAAACTAATTACTCCTAGAAAGTTCTACGTATACAGCATAGATATTTCATGTCAAATTTTCAGATCTTAAATAACTTATGAAGAAGTATTGGCCTAGGCAAACCTTTTATGAAGAAATGCTTACATTGAAACCCTAACCATTCCTCTAGAGCATTCAGCAGAACTGACTGGATACCAAGACAATATTACTAAAAATCAGATACTAGAATACAAGCATAACTTGAAATAATCCAGATAACTCTTTGATATCACTTGCAAAGTTGGGGTGACTATATAAATTTTAAAGCCACCCATTGTTTACCATCATTGTGCTATTCAGTAGCAGAAATGGAGGAGAGTGATAAGGTTGTAACCACCTGAACATGTAAGAACCTGGTGGTTCTGCTCCATTGCTAAGCTCCAAAGGATTTTAAGCTCAACATCGTTCGTTCACTTCTAGTGCTGCCACTCATAACTCTAAGCAATACCAACTGAAAGGAAATAGTTTAAGAAATTCCATCTCAAATTCCTGGTACACATATTGAAGGTATTCCTCCTACTGCTGTTACTGACTCCTTTGAGAATGGACCTGTTGATTTACCCTCAACTATTTATATTTGTTTTAAAAGAATGCACCCTATTGGGTCATTATGCCTAAAACATTGATTTTCTGCAATAAAATTGTGTACTTCTGAGACTCCAGGATGAGAACCCTGCCCTATCTTAGTGCAACCTGGTAACATCTCAGGGATTGGGCTCTGTTTTGCATCCTGGATCAGTTGCAAAGGCGCTGCATCTAATAATTCCCTTGGATTCTACCTGCTTCCTTACCACCAAGCTTCCTATCCCTGTGCTCTCTTTGGCTTTTAATCACCTGACATGTCAGAGACTGTCATGTCTTTTGAATATCATAGCAAACTGGATTACCTAAGAAGATAGTTATTGTGCACTGTTTTTTCCTATTTATACCCTAACACCAGAAAACCTAACCATGTTTTAGACTCTATTGTATAAAAATAGCAAAATAAAAACCAATGGATTGGTGTGTACAAAATAGTAGAAATGTCCTAGCAGATTATAAAGATCCTTTCAATTATTCAGCAAACTAAGAATGGCATCCAATCCTATAGGTACTTAGAATACTCCTCACATGGGTCCACAAAGCAAGAAAAAGAGTGAAGAGATCCAGGCATCCTTGACTTCATTTCCAATCTGTTCCTATAGATCAGCTTCATGCCCGGCCCTGCTCATAGACATGTTCTTCAGTCTAGGAGCATCCATGTAAACACCAGCGCCACCTAACCTATCTAATATATGAGATTTTACTGTCTGCTTTTAAAATGTTTTGTTACAGACTCATAAAAAAGACTCTGGTTATTGTCCTAAACCAATAGTCAGCCTGATAGCAGTAACAGAGGTGTTGCAAAAACAGGTCATCCTGTGATGAGATTACACTAAAAAAAAAACGTGTCCTGAGTCTACCCCAGCCACACTCTATTTAAACCCAATGCCATGTCAGTACCACAAAGATGGGCCGAGATGCCTAATCTTCATTTGCTCAAAATGGTCGTTTTAATTTCTACCCCTTCCTGCTGTTTTGTTTTTTTTTTGGGGGGGGGGCATATGGCCTGGCCTGACACATGGGAACCCCTCACATGGGCCTTCAGTCTATAAGTAAAAATATGTCCAGAAAATTGTGTCTGTCTTATTTTATGGAACATTTCTTACCACTACACACTGAATCTCTACACACTATTCACCCTGGCCCAACTGATACCTTCCTAAGCTAATATTTATCCCTATTTTAGCTTGCAGGCTAAAAGCAAGACTTAGTTTTACCACATGAGAGCACAGTATTATTATGGAAGTCCTGGCTTATGTGCCAGGATTAGAACCCATTTCTTAGAGCCCATGATACCAATGATATCTACATTGTAGTGCCCTGGCTATCTTTGCTTTAATTCCTTTCAGAAATCTTCCTC
This sequence comes from Mastomys natalensis, assembly GCA_021653895.1. Lineage (NCBI taxonomy): Eukaryota > Metazoa > Chordata > Mammalia > Rodentia > Muridae > Mastomys > Mastomys natalensis. The sequence continues at coordinate 766,329 of JAJTUV010000469.1, forward strand.
AGCAAATTTCTCACAGACTTACTCCAACCTGCTGTCTACCGTTCTAAGGGCACAAACTGACAACAAGCAAGAATGACAGTTGAGAGACAGTCACCTCAGCATGTCACACCTGGTTTCTTAATTAAAGACGAGAAGATTCTAGAAAAGATTTTGTCCTTATATCTTCCTGTCTACTTAAAGAAAGAAAACAATTACCTCCGGTCAAATCTCTAGGCTTCCACCACTAAGTTTCTGCTATAGGAAGTTAAGATGACTGGTGTCTATAAATACTTCCTCACTGACGTTAGCTTACATGTTTGTCTTCTCCTTCCATCCCCTCTTTTGACTTACACTTCAGTCCTACCAAATGTTCCACAAAGAACCATTTAAAGGTAGTGTCATTTCTCCAGGTCTAAAAACTGTGTCCCCGCAAAATGTTTCTCCATGTTCAATATATTAACTGAAAAGCATTCACAACTCATCTAAAATACATCTAAATTTCAGTTTCCCTTCTCTATATAGTTACAATAAGAATGCTGAATGATGTTAGGATACAGGGAGATTTTGGAGTTGGCTCTGGACACATAGCTAGCACATAAGAAATGTACCTTTTGACTCCATGATCTGTCCAGTGCCATTATTTCTAGTGAACCTGCACAGAAAAGATAGTCCTATTATCCTCACACAAAACTAATAACAACAGTATACCAATTTTGTATATCAATGTTTACAAATTAGCTGGTTTATAATACAAATCACCAGTGTAAGAAATCTGATATTTAATTTTTTATGTTTGGCCTTTAAAAGTTTGGTTTAGGTCACATAGCATTAATTGTTTAAGTACTTATCTGGACCCAGTAGATTGAAGATTTAAACCTATGAAGATTTCCAATAAATATATTAATTTTATAAAATTACATTTAGCTTTAAATGACTTTTGCTTTTAGGATTTATTTTTTATTTCCATTTGTGTGTTTCTGTGTGCATGTGTATATGACTCTCTCTCTCTCTCTCTCTCTCTCTCTCTCTCTCTCTCTCTCTCTCTCCTCTCTCTCTGTGTGTGTGTGTGTGTGTGTGTGTGTGTGTGTGTGTGTGTGTGTGTGTCTATGATACATGATTTTGGGTGCCACGCAGGCCAGAAGAGTATCCTCTGAAACTATAGTTATAGATAGTTGTGAGCCATTTGACATAGGCTATGGGAACGAAAATATAGTCTTCAGGAAGAGCAGGGTATTAGTTATTTTCTGTTGTCATATGACAAAATGACTAAGGCAACTTGGAACAGAGTTTGTTTAGTGCTTACAGTTCCAAAGAGCTAAACACCCATGACCATTGTGGTGGGGAGCATGACAGCAGGAAGGCAGTCATGGGGTTGGAGCAGTATCTGAGAGCTCACATCTTTTTTTTTTTTATTGGAACTTTTATTTACATTTTAGGTTTTTCCCCTTACCCCCTTTCCCCCTCCCTCCCAGGAACTCCCTATCCCTTCCCCTTCCTCCTGCCTCTATGATGGTGTACCCACACCCACCCTCCCCAGAACCTCACCTCCCCACCCTTGAATACCACCCCCCATGATGTCCAGCCTTCATGGGACCAAGAATCTCTTCTCCCACTTACATATAGCTCCCTTGCATATATAGCTGGAGCCATGGGTCCCTCCCTAAGCTCTCCCAGGCTGGTGGTTTAGACCCTGGGGGCTCTGGTTGGTTGGTATTGTTGCTCTCCTCATGGGGTCCTGTACCCTTTCTACTCCTTCAGTATTCACTTTATCTTCTCTGTTGGGAACCCCATGATCAGTTTAATGGTTAGCTGTGAGCATCCGCCTCTGAATATGTCAGACTCTTGTAGACTTCTAAGGCGACAGTTATGTTAGGCTCCTGTCAGCATGCACCTCCTGACACCCACTGAAACTAATAGAAGAGAAGGTGGGAAGACCCTCGAACACCTAGGCACAGGGGAAAAGTTCCTGAACAGAACACCAATGGCTTGTGCTCTAAGATCAAGAATTGACAAATGGGACCTCATAAAATTGCAAAGTTTCTGTAAGGCAAAGGACACTGTCAATAGGACAAAACAGCAACCAACAGATTGGGAAAAGATCTTTACCAATCCCACATCTGATAGAGGACTAATATCCAATATATACAAAGAACTCAAGAAATTAGACTCTAGACAACCAAATAACCCTATTAAAAAATGGGGTATGGAGCTAAACAAAGAATTCTCAACTGAGGAAATACGAATGGCCGAGAAGTAGCTAAAGAAATGTTCAGCATCCCTAGTCATCAGGGAAATGCAAATCAAAGCACCCCTGAGATTCCACCTCACACCAATCAGAATGGCTAAGATTAAAAACTCAGGTGATAGTAGATGCTGGTGAGGATGCGGAGAAAGAGGAACATTCCTCCATTGTTGGTGGGATTGCAAGATGGTGCAACCACTATGGAAAACAGTCTGGCGGTTCCTCAAAAATTGGACATATCACTACCTGAGGACCCAGCTATACCACTCCTGGGCATATACCCAGAAGATGCTCTAACACATAACAAGGACATATGCTCCACTATGTTCATAGCAGCTTTATTTATAATAGCCAGAAACTGGAAAGAACCCAGATGCCCTTCAACAGAGGAATGGATACAAAAAATGTGGTACATTTACACAATGGAATATTACTCAGCTATTAAAAACAATGAATTCGATAAATTCTTATATAAATGGATGGAACTAGAAAATATCATCCTGAGTGAGGTAACCCAATCACAAAAGAATATACATGGTATTCACTCATTGATTATTGGACTTTACCCCAGAAGCTTGAAACACCCAAGATACATCTCACAGACCACATAAAGCTCATGAAGAATGAAGACCAAGTGGGGGGGGGCTACAGTCCCTCTTAGAAGAAGTAACAAAATACTCAAAGGAGCAAATATAGATGCAAAGAGCAGAACAGAAACTGAAGGAGGGGCCGTCTACAGACCATTCCACCTGAAAGCTCACATCTTAAGACACAAGTGTAAGGCAGAGCAAGAAAGACTAGGAATGGTGTGGGCTCTTGAAACCTCAAAGTTGGTTCCCAGTGATGCACCTTCCTCAACAATTCCACATCTACTGATCTTTCCCAAACAATTGCACCACCTGTGGACCAAATATTCAAATATCTGAAACTATGGGTGCAATTCTCATTCAAACAAACACAAGCAAGCATTCTTATTCACTGACCCATTTCTTTCCAATTCATTAGCTTTTAAAGTAATGAAACAGACAATGCATTTAAAACCCACCTAGTATAAATAAAAGAGTTCTACTATGTATATTCTCTACAAATAAATGTACTTGTTGAAGGAGATATAATTTGAAAGTCCAAAAATATAGAAATAACCTTTGATTTACTTTTCTCTTGCCTTAATAAAATATCCCGACAAAAGAAACTTAAAGATATAGGACTTTATTTTAGATCATGATTTGAGGTACAGTCTATTATGGAAAAAAGTTATAATTGTAGGATTTTGAAACAGCTGGTCAAATTGTATCCCCCAGCCAGAAATAAGGAAGAAGTGAAAGAGTATGTTCTGCTAGTCTTTTCTTTTAGATGCAATCCAGAAGCTAGCCACAATCAATGGTATAACTCTCCTTAAGAATTCTTCTTCAAACATCTAGTAAATAAAGATAATCCCTCACAGCCATGCCCAGAAATTACACTAATATGAATAATTTCTCATTGTTACACCTGGAGGCTAGATGAGTTCAGGGCCTGCCTAGTTAACAATTTGTTTCGTCATTATATTTGTTTAAGGCTTTTAAAATACACACATTAAATATGTTTTCAAAATGCTAGTGAATAATGATAGCAGCTTTTTATTAAAATATAAGTACTCAATATCCCAATTATAGAATAACAACAGTTAACATTCATAGAGTTGAAATTCAATATGCAACAATACTCATTAGTATAGAATTAAAGAAAGAAAAGTACTAAAAATTCTTTAAACTATGGAATTCATTTTTGAAATGTATTGTCTTTGAAAATAGTCCCTGACAATATATTAAGCACCCTCCAAATTAAGTATAAATTTCAATTGAAATTATACATTGGAAATTAGATACAAAATTATTTGTAGATGTTCTAAGAGTATTAGAAAAAAAAAAAAACATTAACATGCCACTTTACTTCCTGATAAGATCCTAAAATATTCATCCCATAGGTCAAAGAACAGAAAATGCTTTTAATTCTATACTTTATTCATATCTGGGTTATTTCCACTTTTGTTGTTGAAGAAATAACTCAAATGTATGTTTGGTTTGAGGTAAAGGGAGAGTTCAGGTGAGAACTTTAATCTGCAAATTTCTACATACAGGAAAGAATATTGAAATGAAAACTCAACTAAAAGCAATTTTTTTCAAACTAAGACCATTTTATAAAACCTACTCAAGGTAGATATGTCAAGGTTTCCTAGACTCTCCCCGTAGGAAACAAGTGTGAGTAGAGGGACTCATAGGAATCACAAAACCTATATATCCATGGTTGAAATTTATACACACTGATGTCAGAAGTGATAAAATATATACAGAGTAGAGTCCAAGCTTCTACATACCCTCTCCCAGTGGAATTGCATGAATAAACAATTTTCCTAGTAACTGTATAATGGCACATGGAGTGTTGTCATCAACCAGGAAGATCTTCCAAGACTCAGGTGCTTCAGTTTTGTTGGAATTCACTCACAGGGGTATGAAATATCTGCTACAACTGACTATTGATGCTCAGAGCCCAAGCATAAAATGGTCATGTTAGCATAATCTATCTGATCAAACTGTCTCCATGTTGCTTGAAGCCACGGGCATAGAAAAGGAGAGGAATTTCACTATAAATGAAATTGTAAGCACATAAATTGACTACTTAAACTAAAATTCTGTAATTGCAAATTGTGGACATCAGCATACTTGTGTTAAGTATATTTCAAAGACACTGAGAATTTCATTCCTTAGCTTCTCTCTGTAATGCATAAGGTTTGAATGATGGGACTAAGCTAAATTAATCCTAGGATGGCATAAAGTGACAAGCAGTCACATAAGGATAACTCGGATGGTCAAGCCAAAAAACAAATAAACAAAAACAAATCAAACACAAAACAACAGCACAGCTAAAAATCCATGAAAAGAGCTATATTCTAGAAATTTTCGGAACATTTGGGAATAATTGTTGATAATAAAACCAATAACAATACTGTTCACTCAAAACCTAAAATTTTCTCATCACCAAGCTAAGCTGCCATACATGGAAGATATAGTTTTCTAAACTCTTTTCAATGAGCAGATCATAGATATACTATAAAAACACAATTTTAATTAATGCTATTTATTATAGAATTTATCTCTCTGTAAGCTGCTTAATTTTTATTGTAAATAATAAAATATCTAAACAGATACATCAAAATATGTTTACATTAAATATGAAATATAGATAAGCTTATCAGGAAGATATTGAGGACATGTAAAGTATAGATGTCTTAATTTTATGGATGGGAGGATTAATACAATAATGGTTTAATTTTCCAGTCATTGACACAAAGGACATTGTTGCTGCAAGCAAAATGCTACAAGGAGTTAAACAACTTCAGCACTATATAACTGATCTGTTACAGGTGCATATGGTTAAAATACCCACTCAAGCAGAAGATAGGTGTGCCACTGCACAACATAAATCAAAATGCCTTTTCATAATTTCATATGAATGCAATCATAACACATAAACTTCTATTTCTGTCTGCTTTCATTCATAAGCATTCTAAGATCCATATTACTTTTCATGTGTAAACATTTAATCACTGAGTAGCGTTGCTGTTTATGAATATGCTATATATTGTTCAGTGTCTCGAACATTTTTGTTTGATTCCAGGTTTTGAGTATTATAAATAAAGCTGTTATAACATTTGGGTGAAAGTCATTGTGTCGGCATATGTTCATTTTCTTTTAGCTTTTTCTAAGCCATGTAGTAGAAATAGATTCATTTTTTAAGGAAAAAAGCAACAAAAATTTTTCAGAATCACTGAGTAATTATGTGTTCAGTGCACAGTGCTACAGCATTAGTGGTCTGTCACCTGAACCAATGTTTGGTTGGTAGTCTTTAAGTTGGCCTTTCCATTGGGTGTGTTATGCATAGATATTTATGCCTACACATTATGGGTACTTATGTGAATTGCTCTAAAAATTAAAATGCCAAGAATCTGTATGTGTTTACCACAATCCAAAGATGTTAAGTGTTTATAATTTTCTCATTTTTAATCTAAGCTACTTGTATATTTAGTTTTGTGTAGTAAGACTATATATTTGAAATATAACTTATCATACAAATATATAATGTATATAATGGACTCCAAGTCCATTTCTTACTTTTATATTATTAGCGATCTCTTTTGAAAAACCAAACAGTGTTGATTTTAATAAAGTCCAGTTTATTTTTTCTAATTTTGGATGGGTTTTCCTCTGAAAAAAAATTTCAAGTAAAAGAATCATGAAGATTTTCAGTGTTTTTATTGGATAGAGAGTTGAAGGTTGTTGCTTTTCTGTTCATGAAGACTATATTTTTTTCAGAGCCATTTGTTCAGGAATTATATCAAAAATATAAAAAATTAGTTAGTCTTTGTACTTACCACTTCAACCACCCCACTCCATACCGAGACTTCCTCCATCCTCCAGGGACAAGCCTGTTGATTTCCCCAACCTCCTCATCCAAGCCTTTCCCATAATCTACCAGATTCTTCCTGGCATCCCTCCAACAGCACCCCAGTCAAGTATGGCTTTCCCTGCCTTCACAAGAACTCTAGGCTTGAGCCAGTATTCTCCCTGTCTGTCTACCATATCATAGGATTCTCTCACTTCATATCTAACTGTTCCCCTCATACCTATATACCTGCACACTTTCAGCATGGAACAGGAAACATATCCTGTGTACCATCTCAGTCCCCTTTGCCCACCTGACTGCTTTCTACCCCAGCCATTGCAGCCTCTACACTCACCCTGCTCACATCTTCTCTTCTCTCCAAATCAGCTCCACTCATAACCAACTCATAACTAACCAAGTCCATATACCTAGAACTCATCACATAAATACCAATAATATGAAAGATCAAGCCAGTATCTTCTTTCCAAAACCTGCCTACTATAGAAATGTTTACCAATGAGAGTTATGTACATGAACTTCAGGATACAAAAATTAAAAGAATGATCATAAACCTCCTCAAAAAAAAAAAAATCCAAGAAGATTAAGGAGGACATGATATTTTTTTTAGTTATTTCTTAGTCATTTTTATTTCTTCTATTGAGAACTCTGTATGAATTCCTAGACAATTTTAACAGGGTCGTTTGTTTCCTTGACTCTTTTTCAATTGTCCAGTGTGTTTCCATAGCTAGCCAACTTCTAGGGACTAGGGAAATCATGGAACTTAGAAGAGAATCTACTACTGGCATTTTGCTGGACCAGAATAATTTCTTAACTACATTACAGATAAGTATGACTCTCACCCCTCATTGAAGAAACCTCTCTACAGTAAATAAAAGCTATTTATAGAAACCAAGACTGAAAATATGCAAACATCAATAGACTGTGGAGAGAGTCCAGTCCCAATGGATGCATCTAAACCACACCTCCAGAATCTATGGCTAGTAAATATCATAGAAGAGGAAAGAAAGACTGCAAAATGCAGAATATCAGGAAATCTGCAGTCTTATAAATGGCTGCATAAACAAGACCTAAGACAACACCAATATATATACTAATGCAGAAGGGGTAAAGTCACATAGGACTCCCACTCTTAGACAAAGAAGCACAGGTAACTACTGAGAGAGTAGAAATTAGCTTTTCCTACAGGTGAGACACCTGATGGGTTATTCAATATAATCTCATCATTCCTGAAATAATGTATATATCACCAAAATAATAGTAATAATAATAAAAGAAAAAGAAGTTACCAATTTGAGAGTAGAGGGGACACAGGGAGGGATTAAAAGGATGGGATATGGGAAAGGATGGAGGATAAAAAGGAAGGGAAGGGAGGAGATGATGTAATTATATTTTAAAGCAAAATCATATTTTCAAAATTAAACAAGAAAAAGGAGATAACATACTGATAAATTAATAGCAAATAATAATAAAATTTGAAAAATGATAGCTGAAAGTGTTATTGGCAATAGTCTTTATTTTTTTCTTAAAAACATCTTCTAAAACTACAAATAAAAAATAAAGAAAATCACTCCAGAAAGGGTGAATGATTCATGAATTAATAACAACAGTGTTTTAGGCCAGTCTTAGTGACTCATCTGACATTCAGTTTGATAAACAACATGGTTTATACTTCATACTTGTAAGCAAAAAAGCTATCCATAGGAAAATTAAAAGTATTGCTTGCTAGTTGATGTTTACCAAAGACCAGACTCAGCTTAGAAAGGGTTTCTGAGAGAAGTGGTATCTGGGAGTGGTGAAAAAATGACTCAAGATCAAATCGTGGATCCAAGCTGACCACCTGTGTTCTGTTTGATACAGCTTTTCCGGTGTGCTTCTTTCCATGTTCTACTTTCTCTCTGGAGATTTCTCTGTCTATATCTGCTTGCTTGCAATTCTAAGAGATCTCTGTCTGTGTTTTGTTTGCAATTCTAAGAGATCTCTCTGTCCATGTCCTGCTTGTGCATGTGTGTGCGTGTGCCTGTGTCTGTTGGTCTGTCTGTCTGTCTGTCTCTGTGTGTGGGTGTCTTTGTCAGTTCTCCAAGAAGTTATCTCTTTTTGTCCTAAAAAATTCTCCGTAGAAAACAGGTCCAGTCTTTTATTTTACATATCGTTCCAGTCACTTATTCCAATGCTTAAGAGACAACAAGCATAACGTTTTTTTTCTTAACAATGCAAAAGAATTCAAAGATCTGTTTGCCTTTGTTAAGCACAGACTATAAACTAGCTGGATAGGACCCTGTCCTGATATTACCGTTTCTACCAGACCAGGATCTAACCTCATTCAGTCCTAGGCTGAACTTGAACTCAGAAATCTGTCTGTCTTTGTATCTTCCTTACAAGTTGGCTCATAGTATCGCTGCCTTTGTTCATTTCGAGTCATGAAGCCCCTCATAATTCATATTTAATTCTTATATTTTACATAGTTGAGAAATTACATATATTTTGAACTCATGTATTTAGAGCTCTTTCCCATAGCCTTAAGGGCTGTCCTGAAGGGCCCAATATTTACTGTTTTGCAGACATATAGTCACACCCTCAACTCCTGAATTCATGCTGTATCTAATTCTCATGGAGTCATTAAAATCAACAAGACTTAGGTGGGTGGGTTCATTTCTGGGTCTTCAATTCTATTCCATTGACCTTCCTGCCTGTCTCTGTACCAATACCATGCAGTTTTTATCACCATTGCTCTGTAGCACAGCTTGAGGTCAGGGCTGGTGATTCCCCAGAAGTTCTTTTATTGTTGACAATAGTTCTCACTATCCTGAGATTTTTGTTATTCCAAATGAATTTGCAAATTGCTCTTTCTATCTCTATGAAGAATTCAGTTGGAATTTTGATGGGATTGCATCAAATCTATAGATTGCTTTTGGCAAGATAGCCAATTTTATTATATTAATTCTGCCAATCCACGAGCATGGGAAATCTTTCAATCTTCTGAGATCTTCTCAATTTCTTTCTTCAGAGAATTGAAGTTCTTGTTATATAGATCTTTTACTTGCTTGGTTAGCATCACACCAAGATATTTTATATTATTTGTGACTATTCTGAAGGTGTCATTTTCCTAATTTCTTTCTCAGTCTGTTTATCATTTGAGTAGAGGAAAGCTCCTGATTTGTTTGAGTTGATTTTATATCCTGCCACTTTGCTGAAGTTGTTTAGCAGTGTTAGGAGTTCTCTGGTGGAAGTTGTGGGGTCATTTAATTTACTATCAAGCTGTATTATAGAGCAATAGTCATAAAAACAGCATGGTATTGGTACAGGACAGGCAGGAAGATCAATGGAATAGAACTAAAGACCCAAAAATGAACCAACACACCTATGGTCACTTGATCTTTGACAAAGGAGCTAAAATTGCCCAGTGGAGAAAGGACAGCATTTTCAAGAAATAGTGCTGATTCAACTGGAGGACAACATGTAGAAGAATGCAAGTCAATCCATTCTTATCTCCTTTTACAAAGCTCAAGTCCTAGTGGATAAAGGACCTTTACCTAAAACCAGATACACTGAATTAGAAGAAAAGGTGGGGAAGACCCTCAAATACCTAGGCACAAGGGAAAAGTTCCTGAATAGAACACCAATGACTTATGCTCTAAGATCAAGAATAGACAAATGGGACCTCATAAAATTGCAAAGCTTCTGCAAGGCAAAGGACACTGTCAATAGGACAAAACAGCAACCAACAGATTGGGAAAAGATCTTTACCAATCCCACATCCAATAGAAGACTAATATCCAATATATACAAAGAACTCAAGAAATTAGACTCCAGACAACCAAATAACCCTATTAAAAATAGGGTACAGAGCTAAACAGAGAATTCTCAACTAAGGAACCTCGAATGGCCGAGAAGCACCTAAAGAAATGTTCAACATCCTTAGTCATCAGGGAAATGCAAATCAAAACAACCCTGAGATTCTACCTCACACCAGTCAGAATGGCTAAGATAAAAAACTCAGGTGATAGTAGATGCTGGCAAGGATGTGGAGAAAGAGGAACACTCCTCCATTGTTGGTGGGATTGCAAGATGGTGCAACCACTCTGGAAATCAGTCTGGTGGTTCCTCAGAAAATTGGACATATCACTACCCGAGGACCCAGCTCTACTACTCCTGGGAATATACCCAGAAGATGCTCCAACATATAACAAGGACACATGCTCCACTATGTTCATAGCAGCCTTATTTATAATAGCCAGAAGCTGGAAAGAACTCAGATGTCCTTCAACAGAGAAATGGATACAGAAAATGTGGTACATTTATACAATGGAATATCACTCAGCTATTAAAAACAATGAATTCAAGAAATTCTTAGGTAAATGGATGGAACTAGAAAATATCATTCTGAGTGAGCTATCCCAATCACAAAAGAGCACAAATGGTATTCACTCACTGATAATTGGATATTAGCCTAAAAGCTCACAATATCCAAGATACATCTCACAGACCACATGAAGCTTATGAACAAGGAAGACCAAAGTGTTGGTGTTTTGGCCCTTCTTAGCACGGTTAACAAAATATTCATGGGAGCAAATATGGAGACAAATCATGGGACAGAAACTGAAGGAGGGCCTTCCAGAGACTGCTCCACCTGGGTATCCATCCCCTGTGCATTCACCAAAGGTAGATGCTGATGTGGATGTCAAGAAGTGCATGCTTACAGGAGCCTGGTATAGCTGTCTCTTAGAGGTCTGCCAAGGCCCTGACATATACAGAGGCAGATGCTCATAGCTAACCATTGAGCTGATCATAGGGTTCCCAATGAAGAAGTTAGATTGAAGACTGAAGAAGCTGAAAGGGTTTGTGGCCCCATGAGGAGAGCAACAATGCCAAACAACCAGAGCTCCCAGGGTCTAAACCACCAGCCTGGGAGCACATAGGGAGGGACTCATGGCTCCAGCTGTTTATGTAGTGGAGGATGGCCTTGTCGGGGATAGGTGGGAGAGGAGATCCTTGGTCCCATGAAGGCTAGATGCAGAGTGTGGGGGAATTAGAGGGTGGGGATGTGGGAGTGGGGATTAGGTGGGGACACATCCTCATAGAAGCAGGAGGAAGGGAGATAAAATAGGGGGTTCCTGGGTAAGGGGATGATGTCTGAAATGTAAATAAAATATCCAATAAAAATGTAGAAATAAATAAATAAATAAATAAATAAATAAAAACACTAACAAGACAGTAGAGGCTCACACCAAAACCATGACCCAGGGACAGAAACTATGTCACTCTGTCTCCATCAAGGCCATGCTAGGACCAGCATCTCAGAAAAAGAAAGAGGGAGGGGGAGGAGGAGGGGAGGGGGAGGGGGAGGGGGAGGGGAGGGGGGAGGGGGAGGGGGAGGGGGAGGGGAGGGGGAGGGGGAGGGAGGGGAGGGGGAGGGGAGAGGAGGGAGAGGGAGAGGGAGAGGGAGAGGGAGAGGGAGAGGGAGAGGAGAGAAATCTGGAAAGCCATCTCAGCAGTCTCTAGGCCATTTGCTTAGATTCAACATTTGACTTCAAGTCATTCTTTTCATCATTCCCAGATTCCCCTTTTCTCAGAATCCCTCTGCAAGTCGGCCCTTGTGGAGAGCTGGTGTCACAAGATGACAGCTGGCAATCTGCCAGCCCTAGCTTGGGCATTGCTGCACCATGATCAGGGCACATAGATCTGGTGTTACTGCGCGTGTATATTGCTTGTACATAAGATCAGGCCATGTGACGTATGGGCTCTGCACCAATCCGGAATGACTTCGTGGCAGATTCTGGTTGGAGGAGACAGAGATTTAAGGGCGGGGAATGAGGGTGCACAGGCTTTTTGAGTGTTAAGGTTTCCTGAATAAACAGTGCTGAGACGAAGTTCCCGTGTCCATTGTCTTCTGTTCGCTGGTCAGATCGGGAGGTGAAAGGCCCTTGGCAGATGTTTGTGTCAGACCATGGCTAAAGTTCATTTTCTAAGATTTGAGCATGAAAAAATTTTATACAGACAATGTAAACATTTTCTTTGGATAGGTCTGACCTGCCCACACTTAGAAAGATACCTTCAATAGTAGATCTTAAGTGTATTACTTGTCTGTATTCACTACTCAGACAAGGCCAATCCCTCAAGAATAATATTGATATTAATAGAGCCAATAAATAATTGATATAAAAATTCCAAATACTTTGATCAGATCAGAACATGTTCCAGAAAAGGGAAAGTTAAACTACTCTTTTACCTAAAGTATTTTTGCAGGTTTGATGCTATTTGAAGTCAAGAATCTTGTGAAAACTGTTTGATGAACAACATTTTAAGAGTTTTAAAATGTAAAGTTTGGTTTCTCTGTCATTTTCTCATACATGAAGCTTTTGTATAGAGAAAGTTTGGGCTATATATATGAATCATTTGTGATCATTCGTTCTCAATCAATTATTTGGAGTTCTAAAAAACTTTCCCATGAAGATTGTATACTTCTTTCCCATTTCATAGGTTATAGATGAATTGACAAATGTTTAGACAATAATTAATAATAATAATAAATAAATAGATAGAATCCAGTTTGAAACATGCATAGCCTGATTTAAAGCTTTGATTCTCATTGCAGCAATTATTTAAGGGCAGTTTGCCTACATCCCTCATCTTTTGAGTCTGCAGTGCCCAAATGTTAATATGGTCTCATGCACATGAAGATAAATAAAAGTTGAACAGTTACCTTTTTGCTTATAAAATGACAAACAGTATATTTACAGAAGTGATAACCTGCTTAAATTCAACAACGCAAAACTAATTCTAGGCTCAAATATCAATTTAACATTCATTCAGTAACACAAGAAAATATAGTCTATAGGTATAGATATTAGTCAACAATTTTGATTCAGAAAAGATATAGATTATAGAATTAGTAGTGATTACTAGCAAAAATTGTATGCCAAGAAGATAGGAGGAGGAAATTAAAACAAAAAAATTAAAAATCTAAAATTAGAGTAGGGATGAAAAACAAAATGAGTAAGAATCTAGTGGGATTGGTAGCATGTTAAAGAATAAAGAAATCTGTTTAGAAACCTTAAGGCATAGGAAATAAAATACAAAGAAATAATAGAAATCAAATGTGGACTAAAATAAGATTTCCAATCATCCAGAGGAAATGCTACATTGGACATTTTAGAAACATATTTATCAGTGGAAGCTGGTCATGAAGCTCACTGAGAGTGGTTTACTAAAACACACAAAGCTTTGGGCTCAATCCAAGAGCAAATAAAACTGGGCATGGTGATGTGTGTCTATAATCATAGTATTTAACATATGGAGACAGGAAGATTAGGAATTCCAAGTCATCTTCAGATATACAGCATCAGCTCAGCCTTAGCTAAATGAGAACAATTATTGACAGAAAGAAAAGTCAGTAAATTGTGAGGTAAATAAGAAGCAGTGTGTATTTACAACACTGATACATTTACAAAATGAAAATAAAGAATGTAAAATATATTAGAAAAAAATCATGGCCAAAGTTTTTCATGATAGATGGCAATGGAAATATCTATAAAACTTCCCACACCTAAGGATCAGGGAACATTGCAAAAGAAGGGGGAGAAAGACTGTAACAGCCAGAGCAACAGAGAGTTTGCTGTGAGGATATACTAGTAACACCAAAAGTTACATACATAAAGTCTCACCAACATCACTGCCTAAATATGAGATGAAGAGGATAGCAACAATAGATGTACTAACATGAACAGGGAAAGCCCATAGAACTTTAAACATACATGAAGAACTGCAGGCAAGTGAAGAAAGCAGAGAGTGAAAGTCCTCCTTAGGGAAAAAGACAACAATTGATTATCCAATACTAAATGGTCACCCTGAAAACATATATACAAAATAACATTATCCAGACCAGCAGGTTATATTTAAGAATATACATGTATATACATATGCATATATGCATGATAACAATCCATGAAAAAGAGGCCATGAATTTAAAAGAGACTGTAGGAAGAATTTGAAGGGGTAATAAGGATAGGAGAAGTTTTGTAATTATATTATTGTCTCAAAAATTAAAATAAAAAGTGCTTGCCACTAAACCCGATGACCTCAGTTTAATTCGTGTAGAACACAGAAGCAGTCTTCTGATCACCATGCATCTACACATGCATATAAAATATAATAAATAAATGTATTGTAAACTTAGTAGGATAAATCCCGCTATCTATGTACTCATTATAAGAAATAGTGCATCAGAACCAGTGCTCCAGATACCCTCCCACACTCAGAGACAGCCTGACTCCCAAGAGGTCCATTATAACCAGGCTCTCAGTTGAGACATACCTGCCCCAATATCTAGTCTAACTAGAACACCCAAAGGGTCCAGCAGAGGTGGAACCTTCTATCCTGCCAGAGATACATCATCCTTCCAGCCATAACTTTGCCTGGGCCAAAGTCTGTGCTCTAGACCCCCCACCATACCTAAAAGCAGCTTGACTCCCAGGAGGTCGGATATAACAAGACTTTCAGGAGGGACAGGCTCCAGTCAAAGCCAGCAAGGCCAGTTAACAGAGATAACCAGATGGCAAAAGGCAAGCACAAGAACATAAGCAAAAGAAACTGATGCCACTTGGCACCATCAGAACACAGTTCTTCCACAACAACAAGCCTTGAATCCTCTAACATACCTGAAAAGCAAGACTGACCTAAAATATCATCTCATAAATATGATAGAGGGCCTTAAGGAAGACATAAGTAACTCCCTTAAAGAAATACTGTAGAACACAGAGGAAAAGGTAGAAGCCCTTAAAAAGGAAACATATAAATCCATTAAAGAAATACAGGAAAACACAATAAACAAATTACAAATTGAGCAAAAATGTTCAGGATCTAAAAATGGAAGTAGAAACAATAAATAAATCACAAAGGTAGGCAACCCTGGAGATAGAAAATCCAAGAAAGAGAACAGGAGTTACAGATGCAAGCATCAACAACAGAATACAAGAGATAAAAGAGAGAATCTCAGATGTAGAAGATACCATAGAAGACATTGACACTACAGTCAAAGAAAATATAAAGTACAAAAATGTCCTAACCCAAAACATCCAGGAATTTCCGTACACAATTGAAAGACCAAACCTAAAACTAAATGGAATAGGAGAGAGTAAAAGGTCCAAGTTCAAAGAGCAAAAAAAAATCTTCAACAAAATCAGAAGAAATCTTCTCTTACATAAAGAAAGAGACGGCCATAAACTTACAAGAAGCTTATATAACACCAAATAGATTTTATCAGAAAAGAAATTCCTCCCATCACATAAATACACAGAACAAAGAAAAAATATAAAAATGGTGAGGGGAAAAGGTCAAGTAACATATAAAGGCTGACCTATCAGAACTACACCAGACTTCTCAACAGACACTCTAAAAGCCAGAAGATCTTGGACAGGTGTCATACAGACCCTAACAGAACACAAATGCCAGCCCAGGCTACTATTCCCAGCAAAACTCTCAATCACTATAGATGGAGAAACCAAGATTTTCTATGACAAAACTAAATTTAGAACATAGTTTTCCACTAATCCAGCCCTACAGAGGATAATAAAAGGAAAATTCCAACACATTCCAACAACCAAGAAATTAATCATCTCACAACAAACCCAAGAGAATGATACAGACATAAAACCACTTCTAACAACAAAAATAACAGGAACCAATGATCATTGGTCTTTAATATCTCTCAACATCAATGGACTCAATTCCCCAATAAAAACACATAGGCTAACAGATTAGGTATGTAAACAGGACCCACGGTTTTGCTGCATCAGGAAACATCCTTGGTGAGAGAGATAGACACTACCCCAAACTAAATGGCTAGAAAAAAAAAATCCAAGCAAATAGTCCCAAGAAATTAGCAGGGTAGCTATTCTTATATCCAATAAAATAGACTTTCAACCAAAAGTTTATTAAAAAAAAAAAAAAAAAAAAAAAAAAAAAAAAAAAAAAAGATGGGGAAGGACACTAGATAATCATCAATGGAAAAATCTACCAAGATGAACTCTCAATTCTGAATATTTATACCCCAAATGCAAGGGCACACATATTTGTAAAAGAAACATTACTAAAGGATAAAGCACATATTGAACTTCATGAAATAATAGTGGGAGACTTCAACATCCTACTCTCCGAAACGGACAGATCATGAAAACAGAAACTAAACAGAGACACAGTGAAACTAACAGAAGTTATGAACCAAATGGATTTAACAGATATCTATAGAACATTTCACCCTAAAACAAAAGAATATACCTTCTTTTCACCTCATGGCACGTTCTATAAAATCATCCATATAATTGGACACAAGAGAAGTCTCAACAGATACAAGAAGATTGAAATAATCCCATGCATACTATCAGATCACCATGGACAAAGGCTGGTCTTTAGTCATCAGGGAAATGCAAATCAAAACAACACTGAGATTTCACCTTATACCAATCAGAATGGCTAAGATCCAAAACTCAGGTGATAGCAGATACCAGTGAGAATGTGGAGAAAAAGGAACACGCTTCCATTGCTGGTGCAATTACAAGCTGGTACAAACAATTGGAAATCAATATAGCTATTTCTCAGAAAAATTGGACATAGTACTATCTGAAGACCTAGCTATAACACTACTAGGCACATACGCAAAAGATGCTCCAACATATAACAAAGGTACATACTCCACTATGTTCATAGCAGCCTCATTTATAATAGCCAGAAACTGGAAACAACCCAGTTGTCCCTTAACTGAAGAATGTATACAGAAAATGTGATATATTTTATATAATGGAATACTACTCAGCTATTAAAAACAATGACTTCATGACATTTGTAGGCAAATGGATGGAATGAGAAAATATCATCCTGAGTAAGGTAACTCAGACCCAAAAGGACATTCATGATATAGAGTCACTCATAAGTGGATATTAACCCAAAAGCTCAGAATACCCATGATACAACTCACAGACCATATGAAGGTTAATAAGAAGGAAGACCGAAGTGTGGATGTTTCAATTCCACTTAGAAGGTGGAACAAAATAATCATGGGAGGCAAAGAGGGAGGGAGGGACTTGAGTGGGTGAGGGGTGAAGGAGGGGAAAAGGTGGAGGGCAGGACCAGTTATGAGAAGAGACAGGAAAGAAGTCCAGAGGGTCAGGAGAATAAATAGAAATCAGTAGCTTTAGGGGGTCAGGAATTGAGAGTGGTGCCACTAGGAAGTCCCAGATGCCAGGGAAGCAAGAGGCTCCCAGGACTCAATGGGGATGACATTAGCTGAAATATCCAACAGTAGGAAGAGACCACCTCCAGTAGATAGACAGTGAAGGGATGGAGCCAACTAACCATCTCAAAGTTTTTAATCCGAAATTGTTCCTGTCTAAAGAAAACACAGGGACAAAAAAAATGGAGCAGAGACTGAAGGAAAGGCCATCTAGAGACTGCCCCACCTTGGATTCCATCCCATCTGAAGACACTAGACCCTACACTATTGCTGATGCCAAGAAGTTCTTCCAGACAAGACCCTTGTATGGCGTCCTTGGAGAGGTTCTGCCAGCACCTGACAAAGCAGATATAGATACTCACAGCCAGGGCTGAAAGAGCTGAAGGGGATTGCAACTCCATAGAAAGAACAACAATATCAACTAACAGGACCCCATAGAACTCTCAGAAACTAAACCACCAAAGAGTATATTTGAATGGGTCCCTGGCTCCCACTACTTATACAGCAGAGGACTGTCTTATCTGGCATCAATGAGAGGGGATGCACTTGGTCCTATGGAGGCTTGTTGCTCCAGTGAAGGGAATGATGGAGGGGTGAGCTGAAAGTGGGTGGGTGTGTGAGCACCTTCTTAGATGCAAAGGGAAGGTAGGATGGGGTGGAGGGTTTGTACAAGGGAGATCAGTAAAGGGGACAATATTTGAAATGTAAATAAATAAAATAATTAATAAAAAAAGAAATAGTGCAAGCCCCATACAAGACTTGACTACTTTAGATAATTCTATTTTTAATAATTCTTTGCTAATGCTTCACATTAGACACAGAAACTTGAAATTCTAAGTTACTGTGTGTGAGTGTCTCTGCATATTTAAATCCACAATATCTTTCAAACACTGAGCTAATTACCCTCATAAACTACATAAAACAAAATAAAAGAGATTCGTACTTCCTTTCTGGAAACACATAATTCTGTGACACTGTTCTCTGTTTTGTGCTCATTTGTTTGTTTGTTTTTGTTTACTTTGTGAACCCTTGCTTTTTCACTCCAGTTTCCTACATCCTTTGGACTCTTGCCCCAGTTCCTGGAGCTTCCACTTTCCAGGTGTATGTGTAACAGGACACATATACTTTCAGCAGAATCTTTAGAACCTTCCAACTTGTTTTCTTAGCATGTATCTATCTGTCCAAGACTCTATTTTCAAGATCTACCATATGAAAGAGGATTTGTGGTTTTAACTAGTAATCATACTTATTTGTGGTATGAATGGTATTATGATTTGCTGATGCATTCCATCTAGGAGACTGACGAGTCTTAGTGGTTGCTAGAGTATCATATGTATCAACAATCCACTGAACCAAATTCAGTAGGAGAAACTAACGTCGTCCATCTACAAAGAACCTTCAGCCAATACACTTTATAATGCTGCAGTTCTGAATGTCAGATTAATGTCTTGAAGACTGAGGTTTTTGTCTAGTATTAAGGTGATCTGAAAGATGACAAAACAGTTTTTACAGCTGCTAAGTGGTAGCTATCAGGAAAATAATAATAGGGTGTGGTGTTCACTATTGAATCTAAATGATTTAACAGATTATCTCATGGCATTGCTCCATGACCATAACACAGCAAATGCAAAGAAGAGAACATCTCGGAAGTTTCTAAATGTCTCTCTCTCTTGGTCACTGGGGGACCACTATCTTTTAACCTGTGACAATTCTAGCTGTAATTTTAACTTTTTCAAGGCCTACTTTTAATGGTGGTTCTTAAATGCTTTAACCCCCTTCTAGCCTACCACCTCCCAAAGGTAATGGAAAAGAAAGGATACAGGGGAAGTGGATCTGTTTAGAAAAGGTTCTTTGGAGCAACTCCCATCTGCACTGTCAGGAAATCAGCAGTTCAGTTCACAAGTCAGCAGTAGCAGCTCCATTCACTTGCAAACACTTCAGAGATATACCACCACTCCAGTTCAGTAGTATAGGAGATAGCAGCATTAGTAGCACCACCTAGCAGGAACAGCTAGGTCAAATCTGCACAAGTCAGCAGGAGGGACCAGAGCCAGTCAAATTGCCAGGAAAAGTTCTCAGGTCTGCCTCTCTCAGTGAAGTGAAGATCAGTGAAGACTCGAGATCAACAAGTGTTGCATAGCTAGCTCTACCATCAAGTCCAGCTATACTGTCCCTCAGTTCGTTGAGTCCTACTTATACTCCTTCCAAATATCACATGTCCTCTACTGGTCTTTCCTCACCATGTGTCTTGCCATAGCATGTGAATTGTCTCAGCTGACATCACTCTGCTAATCAGCCTGAGTCCAGGGAAACAGCAAGAAGCTGCAGACACCACCAGAAGTTATTTTGGTACATTTCTGTCTATGGAATCTCGACACAATGTAAGGATGAATACATGCATGTTTATAGCAAAGATTCCTTCATCATGTGTCCTTTCACGAATTTGCTTTAGCAGAATATCCTTTCACCTGTGTCTGCTTCAGCGAAACATTCTTTCATGAGTCTACCTTAACCTTTAACCTGTGTCCACTTCAGTGAAATGTTGCTTCATGTGTTTCTGCCCCAGTAAAACACCATCCAACACTTTCCAAAGAATGCTTAAGTTTCTACTTTATATAGCTGCACTTTGCATCCCACCTTCTTTATTACATATTATTAGGGAATTCAACTGTTAATTTGTCGTCACTTCATACAACCCAGAATGTACACCAGAGCTTCTGTTCTTAATCTGTTTCAAAATTACCTACAATGCTTAGATATACTACTACAACCCACACCACCCACACTGAGACCATGTGGAATTGCCTGCTTCATGCAAAAAGGTTCTTGTTTGCCTGTAGATATGTTTCTGATTATGTTCAAATATTAGGTTTTAAAATCTTCATAGCAGATGGGCTTAATTTTATAATCAGAATTATAAATATTGTTTAGATTCCAGAGTAAATGTTACTTCAATACTTTGTTGACTTAAGTTGAAATTAGTAAAACACAGTGAAAACCCTTTAATAGTATCTCCTTAAACTAAGTATAAACATGTACTAGACCTCAACAGATGCACAATAAAGGTACATTTAAGAATAAAAGAACACGTATCCATTAATACATACCATAAACTGTCCAGAGTTGTTACTCACAATTATACCAGCTGCAAGCAACTACACAGTTTAAGAACAACTTACTTGTATGGAGTTCAGAGCAGCAAGAATGAATTTGATTATACACAACAATATGAGATAAACTCAGGAACATAAAATAGGTCTTCATATTTTGTATTTGTTTGTTTGGTTTGTTTTTTTTTCTTAGTATGGAACCTAAGACTCAGGATTTTATGCCTGTTAGTAGGTTCTTTATATCTGAGTATTAATACATCCCCAACACTTAGAAGCATAGAATTAAGAAAAAATATACTAGCATGTGTTAGCTGAATGAATGCTATTATATAGAGATCAAAAAGAAGGAAGCCCATTCATGTGTTAGATGTCAGAGCCCTGGATACATTTTAAAGACAATAAATAAATATCAAAGAACTTTCTAGGAAATAAAAGGATAGTACTTTATGATCTAGATGCAGATTATGTTTTGTTTATTATTCTCACATGTATGGTTTAGGAAAAGCCACAAAGCAATAAACAAATGATGTGTCAGCTATTCTCTTTTATTTTATTTATTTATTTATTTATTTATTTTTGGTTTTTCGAGACAGGGTTTCTCTGTGTATTCTGGGCTGTCCTAGAACTCACTCTGTAGACCAGGCTGGCCTCGAACTCAGAAATCCACCTGCCTCTGCCTCCTAAGTGCTGGTATAAAGGCGTGCGCCACCACCGCCTGGCAGCTATTCTGTTTATATGCTATTTTTTAAATTTACATATGTCTATTCAAAAAGTACAGTGTTTACCTCAAAGTGGACAAGAAATAGCCATATGAGTGAGCATGACATTTCAGGAACACATATTTAAGTTACCCCAAATTCCATGTTCTAATGTAGTAAGATTGACGAAGTTTTAGTAGAAACAGGAAGTCATAAAATAAGGCACTTTTCAAACACTTCAGAGGGTAAATCATAGAGGCTAGATACAACAAGGCAGACAAAACTCTGTAACAGTCCTTTAGATGCCATCTTTAAGATCCTTCAACATCTTAGCCCTTCACTTTGTGGGAACTAGAAGTATGTTCATACATTCCAAAGGCTTCACCTAATGGTCACAAAAGATGTTAGAGGAGGGTAATAATGGCTATAAATGAGATTAACATTTCCCTGTAATAATTTGGCTTGGACTTTCAATATACCAATCTCTCCAACTCATTGAAGTTATAATCAGTCAATTAACCTTTAAAGATATAGCTTCTTTCCAGGAATCTTGTTCCTACATATTTAAAGAAAGAAAAAGAAAGAAAGAAAGAAAGAAAGAAGAAAGAAAGAAAGAAAGAAAAGAAAGAAAGAAGAAAGAAAAGAAAGAAGAAAGAAAGAAAGAAAGAAAATGTGGGTAAAACAGCATTCACCTACAAAGTCAGATCTCTATTCAATGTTAGAACATACATGGTTTACTATGTCTGCCACTAATTCACCTGGAGATGAATGGCACCCTCCAGGACTGCTGAAAGGAGTTTAAAGAAGAAACTATGTACATAAATCTAGATACAGCAGAATGAACCAAGTTACACAAAATGATGACCCACCCAAGACCTGTCACAGTGAAGATGTTTTTTCTAGTACATGTTTTTCGAACAATTCACAGGGGAAAAGAAGTCACCAAATGCAGCAAAACTATGTAGCTCTAGAGAGGAATACCTCAAGGGGCACTGTGAATGACACCATACCAAGGAAAAGAAAGGGAAAACAAAACTCTTCCCAGAATCCCTCCCCAATCCAATGGAGCCACAAGGAAGACACAGGAGATGCAATTCACTGGAGTTGGTATTCCACAGCACAGAAGCAGAGCACAGTAGTGCAGAGAAACAGTCTGCAGAGGGAAGCACCAAAATCCTCGCATAGGTACAGAGATATACCCCCAGTATCTGCAAGGAACATTTTCTATAAACTTAGCATGTATCTCCTTAGGGAAGAAAACATGTTCTTTTCATTTCACTGCAATCTTATTCACTATCATCAGCCTCTATTCTCTGAAACTATCATTTGAATTCATTATCCTTTCTCAGTGCAACAATTTTTTTTAAGAGATAAACATCTCTTTATGCTGAGATTAGGCTATGGCCTGCTGTAAGTTACTGCACACTGTGTAAAACCATGGTGTTTATCATACTGCTTCATTCTTGGAGGGACTCCATTTCACAAATATCTTTTGACTTCACTTTATTACTGGAGCCTGACTGTGCATATGGGTGGGTACCTAAACAGTAACAGCTACATGGGACAATCCAAGTATCATGCTGATAAAGGAAATATTTCTGGGAGTTCATAGGGTATCACCTAATAAATTTATCAGAATGAGTTGAGCTTATACCATACATTGGCATGTTAATATGGCACCAGGAGAGTCAGGTCCAACAATTTATGGGACACATCACAACAAGAAAGGGTAAATCTGCTTTGATGAACACAAGGTAGACAAGAGGTAGATGTGGCTATGTTAATGCCTGTAGTGCCTCCCATCCCCAGCCTGTCTCCTGACTACCTAGTGTGTGCATCAGGGATAAGCAGAAAGTACCCAACTATTCTTGTGGCAAAGTCCCTACTGTTGATAAGGCCTAGTCAATGGCCACTTATCCATTCTCCTGTTGATCCATTGGGACTGATATCTACTTATCTGCCAGTTTGTTCCCAAGACAGTCCTGCTATTTCATCTGCACCATAGAACTCAGCTCTGCAGGTCTCTTCAGAACTGTAATAGTCATTGCTGTTTAATCTGCTTCTTCCATCTGCTTACTTTTGAAACCTTTGCTTTAATCCTTATAATCATTTTGTAACCTACATGCTTACATCTGTGAAGGTAGATATAATCATGAATATCTATTGTGTGATGTGTGATTTAAGCACTTATGATAGCAATTGGATTAGAATTAAAGAATCTGTATCCAGCTTGGCTGGGGCTACCAATCTGGTAAACTGCTGCAAAGGAAACCATGGCAAATTTATTGTTATTTACTAACAACTGACATTATGGAAGGATGCGGTATGTGCATCTTTGTTTATAGATATTTATACACTATGACATAAGTGTATTATATGTTCACGTGGAGTATACTTGTGTACATGTGTGCATGTGGAGGTAAGAGTTAATGTTTGGTATCTTTATCCTCTCTACTTTATTTTATTTATTTACTTTGGTTTTTGAGACAGGGTCTCACACTAATTGGAACTCAACAATTCAGCAAGAGTCCTCTTGTTTCCACCTTCCCAAAGCTGAGATGACAGACAGACATGTCATCTTTTATTTGGGTGCTGCAATGCAAATTAAGGTCCTCCTGCCTACAGAGCAAGCACTTTACCAATTGAGCCATCTTCCCAGGCCAACTCATTATTTTCTCTGCTGTTTAAAAATGTCTGATCATGGGCATATGCATTTAAACAGAGTATTAGACTATATAAATGGCTATTATTGACTAAAATTAGTTTTAAAAGATTGCAAAAATAAGAAGAGATTAAAATATAATCATTATAATCTAAATTTTAATCAAATGTCTGTGAAGGGAATGAAACAGAGTGAATTAAAACTGTCTTTGGAATATGGAAATCAAAGTTATACTTATTAGTACTAATTAGATTAGGCCTTTAATTAAATCTAAACCATTTATAATAGAAATTTTAAATATCATTAAAATTATATGCTACACATAATTATTTAAAACGTCTAGTTTTGAAAATTTTGCAGATCCCATGACAACACAATTTTTACTCCATACTCCACAACTTTACTTATTACAATGTTTTGAAGATGATAAATTTGAAATTATTTTTAAAATGAAGTGTCCTACTTTTAACATGAAAAATAATAAATGACATTATCATCGTACTCAATTTATTCATAAAGAAATTCTTCATGGTCTAAAGAGTAAAATGAGACCTTCAGTCCTCTACCCCATCAAGCCTTACTCAGTAACAGATCAGAAATACAAAATTTCATACACAATACAAGGAAATGCAGCACTAACTTTCTAAATAAAGGTAACTCCAATAAACTACAGGAGTATATCCAGTTTTAGAGATACTACTTTACAATGGCAATTTGGGATTTAACATTTTAATAATCCCAATAATACAACGCAATGAAGGCATTGGGTGTGCATTAGATAATGCCACATATCAATACTAGGTAGCAGCTATTTGAATTTAAAATATGTCTTTTCCTTCAGTGATCATTGACATTAATATGCAATGAAGAACTTGATCTTAATTTATTCATTTTTCTCTCTGAAGCATCAGCATGCATCCCTATCACCGTCTATAATCATAAGTTATTTTTATCTCAATATATTGATGGTTAAGCAGCAACTTCACACTTGTAATTGTTGGTTCCACTGAAAACTATACAATCATGCTTGCTAAGCTAATGCAAAGGATCTTATCAACTGAACTCACAGACATCATAACTCAGCACAGCAATTGTTTTTAGTTATTTCTAAGACCTGAGCAAGGAAGAGGCCACGAACAAAGCAAACAATAATCAAGACAACTTATGCATCTTTCTGAATTCCTTTCCTTAGTTAAAAGAGTAAATCTGGATAAAAAGATAATGCTCAGTAAAGAATGAGATTGTTGGATAGTTTTCATGAAAAATAAAAAGGCAACATTGTAATTTCAAATTTTTTAAATCTTATTTTCTTTTTTTAGTTTGGTAGATAGAGTCAGGTTAATAACAGTGGTGACATGGCCTAGTAGAGAAAGTCACGCCTCAGCACCGGCTCCAATCAGTAGGAGGGACCAGTAAAACCACAAGAAGTTTTTGGCTGTGTCTTTCTCAGGGATATGAGACCCACAAACATTGTACAGCTTGCTGTACCAGTAAGTCAAGTTCTGTCTCTGTCACTGTGGAGTCTCATTTATACCCTTTAAACATCATATGTCTTCTATGTGTCTGGTCTTAGTATGGCTCTTGTCTCAGTATGTGTCTTGTCTTATTGTAGGTTTTGTCTTAGTATGTTTCTTGTCTTAGCATGTGTATAGTCTCAGCATGTATCTTCAATCAACCCAAGTTGGTGGAAGTGGCAACAAACTGCAGTACACCACCAGAAGTTTTCTGGTGTGTCTCTCCATGGCATCCTGACAAATGTAGCTCAACTACTCAATGTAAGATGAACCAATACATGAGTAGAAAAGTCTTTCATCATGTGTCATTTTACATGTTTGCTTTAGCAGAACATCCTCTCTCCATGTTTATTTCAGCAAACATCTCTTCATGAGTCTCTTAGCCTTTCACACCTGTGTCCACTTAAACAAAACATTCCTTCATGTGTTTGTCCTGGCAAAACATCATCCAAATGACTTTCCAAAGAATCCTTAAGGTTCCACTTAACAACATGACTTGATCATATATAACACCCACCCAAATTATACGCTCAGAAAAAGATAGCCATCAGATAACATCTACAAACTTTCCAATATGTATCTTTCCACTTAGATTGAATACTAGCCACAGTGGTGTTTGATATGCTCCCACTTTGAGGATTACTAAATATCTTTTTACTGTGTTACCAATATTGATACTCTGATATGGCTAACTTGGCACATGCAAAAGAGACTTTCCTATGTGTTACAGATGATGTACAGTATTTCTGACCTGTAGTTAATGGCTACAGTTTCAGTATTGTCCCCAAAAGTTCTGAATGAATGACTTGGAAAGAATCAATATTTTACCCTTGAGAATCACAGCTATTTATTGAACATCTTTATCTAGAAAGCCCAAAAAGGTATGCATACCAACCCTAGACTATATCACTCAAATTACTGCAAAAGTACTCTAAGAGTCTTCACAGTCAGTTGGGCTTAGCTTCTGTATTAGTTATCATCCTCAGTGCTGTGACAAAATGCCTGAGGGGAACAAGTTTGAATATATTCATTTTTGTTCACTATTTCTTGGAGTCTCAGCTCATCATGGTGGAAATGATGTCAAAGGGTAACATTTGGGTTTACCATGGATAAAGCATGAAGCAAAGGCAGCTCATATCACAACAGGCCAGCACAGTGAGGAAGACACCAAGAACTATGTATAAACTTCAAGGCTTATCCCCATTGACACTACCTATAAGATACTTTAGTTTCTCAAAATAGTGCTGTATGCTAGGTTCTCTAGATAGAGTTCTTAGTCAGATATAATAAATTGTTTATATTCATCAAAAGAAATGACAACATTCAAAAAAATAACTTTCCTTGATATGTATTTTTCACCTACTAAACACCCAACCAAAATTATCCAAGTACAACTTGACAACAGAATCACGTCTCATAAACCATGTCCTCCACCTTCTTTCTTTCCTTAGGAGAAGCTGCTCAGTTAGAGAGAAGGAGTGGATACTGAGGAATATGTTTCAATTCTTTTCATCTTGTAAAATATTCATTTGGGGGTGAAATACGAAGGTTATAAAGACAGAGGATGGTGTGGTTTTGAATACTGAAAATAGGAATAGGAAAAACAGCCCATTCCAGAATGGAAATGTAACCTACAGCAACAGGTGCCAAACAAATCTGAAATTCAATAGAACAAGCAACCTTAAGTAGCAAAGATTGAGAATATTTTCTTACTCTGTGTTCTGACCTAGAGACAACATAGTGGGAATTAAATACACAGGTACCAGAAGAGCTCCTCAGCATGGTGGCTTTGTAAGCAGTAGCTCTTGTGTGTTTTGAGTTGCCTGACTGCGGCTTTCTCAAGTTCAAATCGATCATCCATGACTCTGAATTTCTATTTCTTAGAGATGACCCATGTCTTCTCTAGACATTGCCTCACTCCCATTCATGTCTGTATTTGCTTTGAAATCTAGATGGAAGTCACCTTGCTCAACAATTCTTGTCCTCTGTGTGTTTGCTGAGTTAGTAGCATGTTGACCCCACCAAAGTTCACTGTTAGGTCCTTTAAAAGAGCAACCTGAAGCACAGTCAGACCCACAAGAATCACTGCAATGTGGCCAAGGGCCATGGTGTAAGAATGTGGTTCTCAGCATGTGCAGACCTCTTTGTGGGTCTAGTAACCTTTTCATAGTTGTCATCTGAGACCATTGGAAAACACAGATCTGTACATTATGATTCAGAACAGTAGCAAAGTTACAGTTCTGAAGTAGCAATAAAAATAATTTTACGGTTGCGGTCACCACAACATGAGGAGCTCTATTAAAGTGTCACATCATTAAGAAAGCTGGAGAACCACTATTGTACAGAGACTGAGCCGTAGTCTCCTCCACAGAAGGTGTTCTGGCTCCAGTTGTTTCCAGTGCACACTGAACAGTTCCATCAAACAACTGTCTTGTTGGTTCCTATATTTAGAGATCATAAGAAATTATACGAATTATAATAAACTATCTATGAATGAACTTATGATGTTTTATATTGATTTTAGCAACATTACCATAGCTTGTGCAGTATCATTTATTCTTGGTGACTCAGAGGGTACTGAGCCAGCCTTCCTTGGAATTTAAATAAAATGACTATGCTATACACCACATTTTCAAAAATTTTCAGAATAGATTAATGTGTGAATTGGTGTAGTTAACTATGTTAATCAGCTGAGGGTCCAGATGGACCAAGAAGCCCAAACAAAAGAAAATGAAAAACAGAAAAAAGTTAAATCTTGACTAGTCCTTTTTTATTGACCAAGAACATCAGAACGGCAAAGTTCTATGATCTGGGATTTATAGAATTTGGATCAAAAGCCAGTTTCCTAACTCTCAAGTCCTTAGAATTTATATATTATATATATATATATATATATATATATATATATATTATATATATATATATATATACACTCATAAATATTCTTACATATACATATGCATCATTGTAAGGGAGAATATACACAATAACAAGGTTGATTGCCATCTATAGCCCTGAGGGCATACTCACTTTGCATAGAACACTGTACCAGATGTGAAAGAATACAGAATGAAAACTCCAGAAGTAATTTTAATAAATTAGATGATTTATATGTAGCCACAACACATTAATAAGTTATTAGAGAGATATACTGGAGATAAAAATAGACAGGAAACAAAAATAAAATGTTATTGTTAATAATTGCAAAAAGAAAACATAATGACGAGAAAAGTCACTGGCTGGATGGATTGAGAGATCTAAACATGGTCAAAGAAAAAGGCATGGGTTATTAATATGATTGTTAATGAAGACAAAGAGTATTTTAATGCTTACAAAAGGGCCACATTATACATACAACTGTCTACAAGCAGATTTATTTTCACAGTTTGTTTGATTTTCTTAATGTGGTGGACCTCCTCAGCTTTATTGACAGAGGGACTCTGGGAAGTTTAAGCAATGTTCAGTTGTATGTATTGGATTTGAGTGACTTTATAGTCTCATAAGTTTATATTTTATCCACAATATAAATGATGACCAATGTTACTTTTTTAAAAAGCAACATCACTTTTTAAAATCATAGAAAATAATTTGGCAAAGAATTAAATTGCTTCCATTATGAACACTTTTCAAACCTAGTAACTTTTATTTTTTTATTCCTCCTTTTTATTTAATCTATTTTTATACTCCAGATTTTATTCCCCTACAGGTCCACCATCCAATTGAAAAAGCATCCTAAAATAAAAGTTGGCCTCATGGTCTTACCTGAAAATTGTTTTTCTTTTATTTCTGATCTCTGAAACAAGGTCTATCATGGAGCCTAGACTGACAATAATATTTATTGATATATTTTCTGAACCTATACAAAATTTTTATGCTTTATCAATGGTTCAAGAAACAATCATTCTGAGACAATTCTGAAATTAATTCCATTATTGTCTTTGTTGCAGTACAGAGAATGAAAGTAGCTGTGCATGCATGCTGCATAAATGCTCTACCACTGCCTATTTACATTATTTTCTCTAAATACCGTTAAGTATTCTCTCCTCATTTTAAAGAAATGACATCTTTTTTTAACAAAACTGATTACATCAAAGTACCTATTTAGAAATAACAGTCATAGAAAAAAGAAAATAAAACTAATAAAGTGCAGATAGCAAAATAATTTGGAAATTTTTTCAGTATGTACTGGGAAATATATTGCCCTTCTAGAATTATTCCTGAAATACTTATGATTAAATGCATAGCACTGTTGTCTGTATGAAAAACAATTCAATTACATATCTAAGCCTGTTGTCTCCATCACTTGCCTTTTTCTTGAGGAAGAATTCTTAGTGAAGCTGCCTTTTCCCACCTTACATTGTCTGTTTCTTGGACAGGTTTAGATGTTCCTAATAGCTCCCATGCTTGTTACCCTGGTTCCAGCTACTCCAGCAACTGAATACAGTATTAAGGTGTCCAGGCTACCAAACCAATAATCTGTGTAACATGTCTGAAATTTTACTTAAAAGAGCTACTAATATAGATTTGAAATGTATGCAAATTCACTAGCCATAATTCACAATAACAGGTACGCTAATTAAAAACAACCTTCAGTAATGAAGGCAATCTATTATACAAAAATCTGTATAATGCCTCTATTACATGGCTGAATTTTGCAAAAAAAGAGAAGCCAAAGCGTCTGCTACATCATTTTTCCTCATTCATACATGATGCCCTCATACATTTGAAAAGAATTTAACAACTGCTTGATTTTTTGATACAGCAGCTTCTAGCAGCTCACATTAAGTCACAGATACCTCAGAGTTTAGATCATTCTATGTAAGATAATCAAAAGGAGGATTACATGAAACTTTCAACAGCTGTCAGGAAAGGAATATTTTAATAACCATGTATAGTTTTCCCACCCTGAAACCCATGTGGAGCCTGGCTTCAGTGATGCAAAATGAACCAAAGAGAAAAATATAGTTGTCATAAAGCTAATTGTTAGTGAAAGAAAATGAAAAATAAGTAAGCAAAGCACCAAACATGGCCCATTAAATATAGTGAGCGGTGCCTGTCAATCTAGAGAAAGGAAGAAAGGACAAAGGTGGGATTTCAGTCAACAGGATGCCTGGGGTGTACCTTGCTGGGAAATAAGGGACAAACATAGATACTTCTGCATGCACTCCCATATAAAAAGGTGAGAGTATTCAAGGAAAAGATAAAGCCTAAAGCAACATGTCTAAAGCAAGATAGGACTATGTTTATAAAAGGAACTTGGGAACAAGACAAATGTGAATTTGACATCTGCTTATAGATGAGGAAAAAGTTGCATTTATAAATCTTAAGGACCCCCACCTCAGACAGACAACAAGGAACCTGCAGTGGAAAATATATAATGTAGATATGTTCTGATTACAGTTTATAGCTGCGTGAAGTTTTAAACAATGTCTCTTTCTCAAACTATCATTAAAGAAGTCCATTATTTGGAAAGTGATTGAGAGAGGTTCTATTTGAATCCAAAGTAAAAGTAATGACATTTCAGAAACTTATTTTGACAATAAAAATACATGCTGCTAAATTTAATTTTAGGACACAGTAATGGCAAGCTCTATGGTGGCACAGTTGGACTCCTGCAGATATTTGGGAAAAAAAAAGAATAGAAAGAGGACATAAAAGATAAAGGGATGAGACAACAATGAAGAGTTCCATCTCAAAGTCCGAAATCTTTCTGAGAAATCAGTCTTCACGATTAGACTATAGCTTCAAATAGGTTTAGAATGTAGAAATTTACCATCGATAAGACAGAAAAATAAAAAATTAGACTGCCAAGATGGCTTAGCCGTTAAGTAGCTCACTACCCTTACGGAACAATCGAGTTTGGTTACCAACATCCATGCTGGACTCCTCAGGACTGCCTCAAGCTCCAGCTCTAGGGGATATCTCACCTCCTCTGGCCTCTGTAGACTTCTGCGTGCAAACAGACACAAACCACACACACCACTCACACAATAGCAATAGTAATTTTGAAATCAAAAGACAAATTAAAGCCAGATACAATGTTTTATTGTGCATTATTGCTTTTGTTTGTTTCTCTAGAATTTGTTATAGGATGTGTTTTACTTTACTGGAAATTTCATGACTGAGTTGAGGGCTAAATCAAAGGTTATATGTGTAAGATAGAGGTGCTCTAGCACTGAATGACATCCCCAGTCCTTAAGGTGAAACTTTTCCTCTGCATAAGCCAGTCTAAGCTATTCAGGGAGCCAGAATACAACATAGTCTTTATTAATTTTGACCAACTATAGCACTATATGTCTAGAATTAATACCCAGTACCCAACTGGTCTAAATTCTTAGGTTTATGCTTGCTAATGTTTTATTATCCTCTTTAGGAAACAATATACCTAAAATACCCTTATCTCAGGTTTACATACAAAGAACAGTTTACTCTCTTATTCAATGCAGAGTCAAGAATAACTGAATAAATTCTTAAGAAAAATTTCAAGTCAATAAGCTTATGCTTATATGTGCTTAGGATCTTTTATGTAATCAATTTACTGTAGAAACTGTGAAAGTATATAAGCAAATTAGAAATGCATATAGTATAAAATAATCTAGTAAAAATTATTAAATAAAATTATTTCAAATTTGTGATTCAAAAGCTTTTTCTGGCAAAAGGAAGTTAAATAAATTGTTGAAAATACCTTTAGTAGACTTAAGTTTTAACTTTACCTTAATATGAGAAAAAAATAACCTTTTATTAGCTGTCATTTATCTAGGTATGGCTGACATATTTTTCTCTTTGCTATTGATGTAATGAATTCTGGGTTAATGAGCATCATAAAAATATTGAAAGACAAAAGTATTCATTAACTTTAAAGCCAAGAATATGCCCATTCCTGGAGTACCTAACAAAACCCACCAGATTAGCAAAGCATCCAGCCGACAGGCATGAAATAACACCTCTGCTGATAGGAATTCTGGATGGAGGTCGTGGTGCACAGAAATGTCACCAGTGCATTTGGCTATTCACCTTAATTTTGTGGCAATGCTCTGGTGCATAATTTGTTTCTGTTTAAGGAATTCATGTCTAGAAAGATATTTTAGAAATTAAGAGCACTTGTTCTTCCAGAGGGCAGAAGTTTGATTGTTAACACACATGTGATAAGTCACAACTGCATGGAATTCAAGCTTCAAGGTCTATGAATCCCTCTTCTGGCATCCACAAGTGCTTACAGACACATATGCATGCACACACACATACACACATAAAAATAAATAACAAAAGTAAATCTTTACAAAAAATAACTCAGTGCCAATGATTCCTTCTCATGTCTTCCAAAACACGTGAAACATCAAATATTCCAAATCTTAATTTTGTAAAGTAAAGTGGAACCTATGTGAGGCACAGATCATTGGAATACCTCCTCTCCTTTCCAACACCAGTTTTCACAGGATGTCATTCTCATGAAGAATGTGTATTCTGCATTCTGCATCTTGTTGGGTGCAAATGTCTGAAATAACATCACTTTCATCAGCTCTGATGCTGCAAACTGAATAACTCCACAGATTTAAAGGCTGATGATAATTCATGCATTATCTTATCAAGTGGTGATGACCCTTTAGTACTATTTAACAAAAAAAAAACATAAACAACTAAATCATACATCCTAATCTAATGTTTTCAAAACCTCCAGTAGAACTCAAGTATATATAATACTAATACATTTTCTTTTGGTGTTATACGGATTTATGTCCACATTTTGTTTAATTATACAGAAATATTGGTAGAGGGTAGTCTAAAAACCTACATATGTATTAGAAAAATATATATTTTAAAATGTATGACTGTATTCCCTTATATTTCAGAATACCTTGACCTAATTCTTCACCACACTGACATTTTCTTTGCAGAGAAATCTGGACCATGGATAACATAACCCATAGTTATCTAAAAGCTTATATATTATTTCAGAAAAGTAGGCTAAACTCAGATAATCCACAATCTAAATAGAGGATGAACTTCTAAATGAAATTACTATCTGGAGAAAGCTCTTGCATGTATAATGATACAATTTAGAGAAAAAGAAAACAGCACAAGTAGTTAATAATCATGACCTCTGTCTTTTTTGCTCAGTCTCTAGAAAAATTCAATTTCCAAACATGCATCTTAAAATGCAAGCATACAAGAGAATTGCTTCTGTATAATTTTTCTTAATTTATCAAGAGTGAGAAACATTGTGTGGTTAAAAATAAGAGATTTTTCCCCTCCAGGAAATAATATTTGTAAGTAATCTTTAAAACTCCCAGCTGGAAGTGAAATAGTCTTATTATCAAATTTAGTAAAGTACTGAGCTAGGCACAAGTGGCAATTTGCTGATCACAGGAAGAGGGATGGATTTGGCAGGGCTGGAAGAAGTAAACACTCCCTGAAGCTGAGGCTCCGGAGCTACTTCCACACCCCAGTGACCATAATAGGCACCCACTACCTACTAATCATATCTCCAGAAACCTTTGTATTCTTCAGATTAGCTAATGAATAGTTGTCCAGATCTGCCAATGGCTGACACGGTTTAGGACACTGTTAAATAAGGAGAAAACTATGTCCTTCAAGTACAATTTTGGCTTTCATATTCAAAATGCAAGATTTCTAAATCTTTCTCTTTTTTTCCTTCCCATTTTGAGCTTTAGACCTGTGGCCTCATGCTCTGAAAACCTGTGTTCTGTTTTGTGAAAAGCAAGAGGGCTATTTTGTGTTGGCGTTGACTGTCACTTTCTTAAGTTTCTAATACTTTATTGTTCAATCTTAAGTTTTATACCCTCAAATGCTATCTCCATTAAACTTCTTGTTTCTCTGTATAGCATGAAACATAATGACATCTGCAAATAATCACTTAAAATACTTTAAAATATAGAATTATGGTGTTTACCAGAGATCCCAAAGAAGAGCCAAAATTGTTTAAAGACAGTAACAGAAGTATGTGGTTGGCATGCACTGGATTTCAATCTCTAAATGGTAATTGTTTTGCTGAGAAGGTTTTTTAATTGTCTAATTGAAAATGTATCAAAATAATGAGTATGGCACTTCTCAACACTAAGAACTTTAAGCCCAAGAGAAATCAGCGCTCAGGAAATTTTTGTAATCCCCTTAGTCATTTCTAAGAAGGTAGGTTGGGTTGTGGGTATAGTTCAGTATCAGAACATGCTTTGGGCTCTTAGCTTTAAATCTTTAAAATGTTTTAACCTCCATTTTAGCCTACCACTCACCAGAGATAGTGGGAAAGAAAGGATGGGGTTGGGGTGGGAGTGGACCTGTTTAAAAAGTTCTTAGGAGAAACTCCCATCTGTGTTGTCTGGAAATCATCAGTTCAGTTCACAGGTCAGCAACAGCAGCTCCATCCACTTGCAACACTTAACGGCACTTAAATACACCAGCAGTCCAGTTCAGTAGTGTCATGATAGCAAACACTAATCAGCAGTGGTGGCACTACCTAGCAGAGACAGCCAGGCTTCAGCCTTGGCACACAAGTCAGCAGGAGGGACCAGATGGAATGCCAGGAGAAGTTCTCCTCTGTGTCTCTCTCAGCAAAGCTAGACCCACAAGTATTGCTCAGCTAGCTCTATAAGCAAGCCTAGCTAAGGCTCCATCGCTGTCTGTTGAGTCCTATTTATACCCTCCAGACATCACATGTTTCCCGTGTGTCTTGCCTTAGTACTCGTCTTGCCTTAGCACATGTGTCTGTCTCAGTTGACATCACTCTACTAATCAGTCAGAAGCTGAGGAAACAGCAAGAAGGCACAGCACACCACCAGAAGTATTTTGGTACATTTCTCTCTTGGAGACCCAGCAAATGCAGTTCAGCTATGCAATGTAAGGTGGACAAATACATGTGCTTTGTTAGCAAAATATCCTTCATCACGTGCCTTTCAAATGATTGCTTTAGCAGAACATCCTTTCATCTGTGTCTGCTTCAGGTGAACATTCCTTTAGGAGTCTGCCTTAGTCTTTCACCTGTGTCCACTTTAGCTTAATGTTCCTTCACATGATTTCCCCAGCCAACTTTACGAAGAACCCTTAAGTTTCCACTTCACTTTTATTATGTCCAATATTGAAATGTGTTATGTGTGTGGTATGGTATGTATTAACATTGGTATGTACACTTGTATGAAGTTGCATGTGGAGACTCAAGGTAAATATCCTGAATTTTCCTGAGTACACCACCTTTATTTCCTGAGATTGGATCTTTATCTAAACAGGAAGCTCATGGATTAAGCCAGACTAACTGATCCATGAGCTTCAGCGATCCACCTAGTCTTTCTTTCCTCCCCTGCCCCTGGCGTTTTGTTTACAGGAGCTGTCTATAGGCTTTAATTGTGTGTGTGTGTGTGTGTGTGTGTGTGTGTGTGTGTGTGTGTGTGTTGTATGTATGTGTGTATGTGTTGTATTATATATGATAATTATTATCATCTCTTTCTTTCCTTTTTTCTCCCTCTAAACTGTCCCATGTACCACTCCCACCCCAATGCTCTCTTTCAATTTTGGTGATGGTGATGGTGGTGGTGGCATGTGTGAGTGCACGTGTGCATCTCTAGATATAGTTAGCTCACTCTGTATAATTCTATATGCACCCTCATACAAGTGAACATACCAAGGCTAACATATACCCATAATACACACTTCCCCAGGGAAGAGCACCTTCCGACAATTTACATAGGTTTTGTAGATTTAGATTCAGATGCTCACACTCAGATGCTCACACTCAGATGCTCACACTCAGATTGCAGGAACTTTACTGCCTGAGTCATCTTGATTTTTTAAAGATTTATTTTATCTTTTTGTAAGTATGTGATCTGAGTGTGTGTGTGTCTGTGTGTGTGTGTGTGTGTGTGTTTGTGTGTGTGTGTGTGTGTGTGTGTGTGTGTGTACATGCATGTTAGGGTGTCTCTAGAAGCCAGAAGATGAAGATAGACAACTTAGCTGGAGATAAACTAAACTTTTGAGCCCCGTGGTGTGAGTGCTGGAACTGAATCCTGGTCATCTGTAAGAACAGCAAGCTCTCTGAACTACCGGCTAGCCCCATGCCCAGTACATTTTAAATGAACTAAATGAAGTGTTACTGTTTTAACAATTTTTTTCTCACTATTATTACTGTCATTATCAATATTATTATTACTATTTTTATTTTCTCTAATATTTGTAATGGAATTTGTACATTTAAAATTTGCTATCATTTTGGATTTCAATATGAGACTTATACTAACTTTATGAAATGGAAAACACATTTTTATGTTTGATAAAAATATTATTCTAAAGGGTAGAACTTCTGTACTAAAAATGAGAATGAATTGCTTTCTAAATATGTTGAAATGACATTTGGAAAGGAGGCATAGGGAATAGAGGTCAACTCTGACAACAGGAGGTGACCCACTCTTATCATCAAGTTGTTCTTTGTAGCTATTTAACTGGGACGGATTCACTCAGGAAAATTTCCTTTCATAAGTATTGAATTTCCTGAGACCTCTTTTTCTGTAGCCTTTACTTAGTCCGAGATGAATCTTACTGTTTTGGTAATTTGACTTTTCTTGTTGTTTTTTGCCGCTGCATTTCACTTAGTGTTGTTCTTTTGGTTGTGTTTATGAGTGCTTTGTCCTGGATTTTTGTTTTTTGATATGCAATAGCATTCTGTCTAGGTAGCTGTAGTCAATGGCTACACAGAGAGTTCTGTTTAGGTAGCAATGGTCAATGGCTACACAGCTGAGATTCCTAAATCCTCTGCATCTTCTCCAAATTCTTGCTGCTGTGTCTGGTGATCTGCAAAAAAACACAGCTCTAACACCTATTTCTTCTTCTTCTTTTGTCTTTTGCATGCTGATATTTACTGTTTCTCATCCAGTTCTCAATGACATTTCCAGCATATTATATGGGAGATCTGAGAGCTATTTGCCAAATCTTGAGTTTCAGAGTTTAGCTTTCTGGTGAAAGGTCTTCACATGTTAATTCCACAGAGGTGAGTGCTTCTGATAGATGTTTCAGTCTCTACTATCCAGATTGTTAACTTCAGAGTTTGAGCTAAATGTATGGACTCTGCTATCTTTGCAAACAGCTATGAATTCTGACTCTAAGAACTGATCCCAAAACTGTCAAATAAGTAAAAGAAGTCAATGATGTTTGATGTCGGTACTTAAAAATATGGCTCTGTTAATCTATGTACCTAGATTGGACTATTTTTCCAACAAAAAACTTCTTGGCTTTGATTTTTCCAAACTGTGTTTTCTGAATATAAAGAATGTCTTAGTGACTACAGTTCAGATATAACAGCCTTGAAAGAACAAAGAGGCAGATTAAAGACCATGCAAATGGCAGGCCATTGCAGAGAATTTGAGGAACAGAGTTATGAATGCTAAGAATACATTTATTGTTTATTGGCATGTGTTTGAATAATGCTTGTTAATAGGGATAAAAAGAAGGGTAAAAACAAACAGATGGTGACTTGAGCAAGGGGAACAGTAGCTGTGGAAAGGAACTGAAAAAGTCAATATAATCAGGCACAAAGACTGCCCTCTGGGACAGCTAAGTCATCAACTGGAGTGACAGGAACGTCATTGAAAGGGACGATTTCTAGCCTAATAAGAAAATGTAAAAAATTCTCTTTCAAGTTATTTAGTTTTCACTAAGTTATTTCATCTCAATTAATAAATGGTTTTGACATAACGATGCATGCCCTTTTTTTAAAAAAATTGAAGCACAATAGAGAGGTTCAATGTAACAAAAACAAAAACAAACCAAACAAAACTTAAGTGGGTAGTAAGTAAAAATTCAGAAATCTCACAAATTATATTGTGATTACAAAACAGAATAATTAAAATTAATGCCAAACTCTATTAACTAATTTATTTTTCTATGTTCAGCCATATGCCACAAAATATTAATATCAGTTATGGGTAACATAGCTGACAGTGATCCCAGAAGGCTACTGTACAACTGAAAACTTTCTATTGCCTAGTGAAGCTATCGTCATCATAATGCTGTAGGGCAATGGGTGGATATATGGTTGCTTTTAGAACAGGAATAGAGACCAAGTTTGAAGCTACAAAAGAGAATTTATACAGCAAAGTGCATATTCTAGAAAGACTTCTGAGACACTGTTATCATGAAAATAAGAAACAAACAAGAGGCATGGTATTTTCCCCTCAAATCTAGAGGGCACAAACAGAAGAGTCACAAATATAAGCAAGTTTTGACAAGGAATGGGGATAACAATGCATGCATGGAAGGTGACATTATGAAGATGGATCAATTAGGCAAAAACAACACGGCAAAGATTTGTTTCTTCACCACACTAAAGTGCTGATAATTGGAGAAACAGCCCCTTCTCCTACTGTTAGGATCCTTTCCCATCTACTAGGATGTCTGGCCTAGCCTTAATATGAGGGAAGGTTCCAAGTTTTATTGCAACTTGATGTGCCACGATTGGCTGATATCTCTGGGAGGCTTTTCTGGGAACTTTTCTGGGATATTTCTGGGAACTTTTCTGAAGGGAAGCCAAGAAGGAGTAGATAGGGAAAAAAACAGTGGTGGGGAGAACCTGGGAGGAGAGGAGGGAGGAGAAAGTATAGTTGAGATATAATGTATGAAAGAATAAATTAATTTAAAAAAAAGTTGACAAGTGACATGCAACCAGCAATGACTACAAAGTAGAGGTCAAAGCTGGGAGATGTGTCATTTCTTGGAGAAATTCTGAATTTATCATTTAAATTTAAATATTTAAACCCAACAAAAGACAGTGAATACAAGGCTATAATTTAACTCTTGTGTATCAGAATGACTGGCTTGAGACTTTTTGTTTAAGGGCTGGCATCATTATAGAGTAAATTATATATGGTCAATCAATGATTGAGCCAACATTTATCTAAAAGAGCAAAATGCTGTTCCTTCTTTGTGTGTGAATATTTGGTGTGACATGAATAAACTTAAGAGTCAGTTATACACAAGGTCATTCCAATGACAGATACTCTTCTTAGCAAATTCTTTGTCTACTCTCCATCTAAATAACAAAGAAATATTCTGAGAAATATATTAGACAATTACAATTTGATCACTCTGTAAATGTCATACAAATCTACATAGTCTGTGTCAATCAGTCCATGTAGCTTCCTAATAAAATGAAAACATTTTACACATGTGGCACACCACATTGCTTTCATATATGTACAAAATTAGCTAACGAGACAGACATTGAAAATATGCAATCAATTGCAAAATAAATGTATTCTAAGAAAAATTGTCTAATGTTTCAGAAGAGAGTGAAAAGTTTTAAGCATGAACTATAAGAGAATGACATTCAGTCTTTTGTACTTATTGCAAAGGAGTTGTACGTTTAAAGTCTTTGAAAGTCTTTTGAGGCATTACTTCTAACCATGACTGTTTATCTTATGTAATTTTCTTCCCTTTGCAGGAATATTTTTATCTATTATCTCATTGCTTTTAAAGAGTAATCTGTCTTCTTGTTAAATGCATAGGTGATTTTAATTGTTAACTTTGTAGTTTGTTTTTTGTTTTTCTTTAAAACTATAAAAAAGAAATCAAGATAAGGGCTTGAAATTTCTAGTAAAAGCATTATTATATACACCATATTATTTTCTTGTACAACAAACGGAAACAGAAATGAAGCAGATATAAATTCTAGACAACAGAACCCCCATTGAATGATTGTTGTTAGTGTTGTGGTATGAATATGAAATACTTCTCCCAGGATTCTATGTTAAATGCTTGGTTCAAGCTGATAGTTCTTAAGGATTGTCTAAAAAGTCTAGTGTAGTGATCATTGCACTTCTGAAGAGAAATAAGAGAATTCATTAAGAAGAAGAAAGCAACAAAATACATAAGCATGCTCACACAAGCACACAGACACAGATACACAAAGGGAAGAGAAGCTATAAAGTAACTGTTGGACTGGAGAGTAGGTAGATAGTTTTGCTCTGATTCTGAGTGTCAGCACATTGTAAGGCGGAGGAGGCTCAGATGGAATCAAAGATGAACTACAGCATTCTCAATATTTTTAACCTGGTGTCATGCTACAATCTGCTCTGCAATGCCATACTTTCTTTGTCATGATGGGCTTCAACTCTGAAACCATGAAATAGACATCTTCCATCCCTTAAATTATATGCTTGGGTATTTGTCAGAGCAATGAAGTCTCAAACACAAGGAAGCAACTGACAATTCCAGTGAAGTAAAATTGTGAAAACAAAGAAGGATCAGTCAACTCTGTCTTGCTGTGAAATGTATTTATACAGTCATCATATGACACCATTTAAAGATGTTGCTAACCTGAATGCACAAAAGTAATTTTGACTATCAGCATAGAGGACTGTTAACAACATTCACAATGTATACATGACAGCAATTAAGGGATAAATAAAAGGACACCTCAATATGAATTTTGGGGAAATGCAATTAAAATCTCTCATCCTTAAATTATCTCTGTAAAGCTACAGAAAGAAGCTACTTTTATTATTGAAAAAGCAGTTAACCAGAATGTGCTGCACATCACAGGCAATCTGCTGAGGGAAGTTTGTGAAGACAGAAAGAAATCACACCCTTTTATATAGCCAAGTAGATACACCCCATTACACACATTTTCAAGATAAATAATATCTAGTCTTTAAGTAGGCAGAAGTGACAGCAGCATTTGTCACACACAGCTCACCATACCCATGTCTTCATGGAAGCAGGTTCTTTTGTAACTTAGAACAAGATGATTCTCCAGTGCCCACCCACCTACAGATACTGGCAGAGAACATCTCTGTCCAAAGGACAGTACCTAGTGTGGCAGACATTGTTAGGTGATCA
Source organism: Mastomys natalensis (assembly GCA_021653895.1). Classification (NCBI taxonomy): domain Eukaryota; kingdom Metazoa; phylum Chordata; class Mammalia; order Rodentia; family Muridae; genus Mastomys; species Mastomys natalensis. The sequence goes on from JAJTUV010000469.1 coordinate 808,035, forward strand.
AACTGAGAAAAAGCCTACCCAGTATCCCAAGAGGAGTTATGTATATTTCAATGAGAGGAGAAACACAAGTCTAGCAAAATAAAAATGTGAGCTTTGAGTTAAGAGAAAGACAGGATGAAGTAGACATGTTGTTTTCCATATCTATCTGAGCATTGAGAAGATGGTATGTTAGCAACCTCTTCCTGTAAAATGGATTGTGAAGGGAAAAAGCCCTAAGAGAGCAAAATTCAAAATAAAGAAGCTAGATAGTACTTTGGAGATCAAGAAGTAAACTGAGAATAAGTAGGTATATTATGTAAGCAAGTGAAATTCTCATTCTGTGTAACTAACAGCTAAAGAAAGAACACTGGAGCTTCATATGTAGACATATCTTGAAACTGCATATAAAAACAGTCCAGGGAATCTTATTTGAATCATATAGGAAAGCAAGACACTAGCAAAGATTGTAGCTTGTATATTTTTGTTGTATTTTGAAGAACAGAAACATGGCACATGTAGTGACCACTCTGCCTTGTTAAATAAGAAGTCACAAAAATGAAGAGGAAAAAGTTCAATGGCATTACATAATTTTTAAAAAATATAGTTTTAACTCTCTCTATATGTATCTTTATAGTGATATATTTATCTCTACATACAGGTTGACAAAACATCACATGCACATGTATATATGAATTTTAATGCATGGGAATGTATGTATGTATGTATGTATGTATGCATGTATGTATGTATGTATGTATGTATGTATGAATGTGTATATATGTGTATGTATATATAAATATGTGTGTGTGAGTGTATGTGTGTGGACCTGTGTCTATCCACTGTCACACTTAAATAAGAAAAACTAGGTTAGCAAACTTTTTAAAAAACACTCCATTGACTAGTGCCTATAAAATTACTTCATAAATATTTCCATAGTAGGACCCACAGTGTACAAAATACCATTCAGCATATCTTCACAAGTTCCATTCTGAGTCTTAATCCTGTGTGTCTTGGTTTGAGACTGTCTTGGAACTTCCTTCTCTAACATTGATAGTTCTATTGGAAGAGTCTGTCTTTGGGCTGGCAGACAGAGGGGAAGGAGACACTTAATGTTACTTTTACTCCAAACATATACACATCTCAGGCCAATTAGGCCTTCTCTGCCAAGGGTCTGGGCAGTCTCACAAAATGTATCTCTTAAATTCAAGGAACAAGGAAGGAGAGCAAAATGAGTTACCTTGTGCTCAAATCTGTGGTTTCTTAGTAAATCTGCGTTATCAGTAACCTCAGTAGTTCAAAATCTGGAGTTCAAAATCTGCCTTTACTGTTTAGGCTTTAAGTTTTGGACTTAGGATTAGACTCACCTATGGTGGAAGTAAGCATAAACAATCAGAAAATTCTAGCTTAATAACTTGCTACTTCTTCCCTCTAGTTCTCCAACAGAAACTCACTTCTTTTCTTGACTCTTTATTTTCTAGATCTGCATCCTAAGATATAAGTCAACTGCCAATGGACCTTGACCCTCATCCCTCCTTCACCCACACTGCCACACCCAGTCTCAATTCTTTCTTTAATGACTAAAATAGGCTCCCCTTTCCTTCTTCTTCTTTCCTTCCTTCCTTCCTTCCTTCCTTCCTCCCTCCCTCCCTCCTCCCTCCCTCCGTTCTCTTTTCTCTACCTCCTTGTTCTCTCTCTCTTTCCCCCTTTCTCCTCTTCCTCCTCTTTGCAGGGTCTCACTGTTATCTATCCCTGTCTCTGTGCCCACCCTAATCTTTGCATTCTCAACACAGTGGTTTGAAAAGTGAAAATAACTCAGACTGTGCTCTTGTTGTTCTCATCAAAAATATCCCCTTTCATTCAAATAAAATTCAAATAAAAACAGACTGTAAGGCCCTTAAGATCTCATGACCCTCTTCTTTCTCCCTGAAACAGCATTCTGCTGCTCTCTTCATCTCCTTCAGCACAGGTACACTCCCTAAAGAAGCAGCAAGTACTACCTCACCCAAGCTTTACCTGTGCATTGTCTCCACTGTGGAGTCTGTCTACATTTTCTTTCTACTGTTCCTTTTCAATCTGATGTAACCAATGAGCCCTTTATCACCAGACTATATGATTGAACAAGTCCATATTCTCTCTTCAAGTAGTCTCTGTCTACTTTTCTCTACCCCTGTAGTAATGCCAAGCTAGGAACACACTGATTTGTAAATTTCTTTCATTTTGATTGAATTGACATGATCCACAGAACTCAAGTAATGTTTTTCAGAGAACTAAAGTAAATCTTTCACTGTATCTTTACCTCCTCACCCTATCAACCACAGTGAAGGTACAAGAGACTTTAACCTGTCACCAGATGTCCCTCTTCTGTTCACACCTTGGTTACTCCTAACATTGCCAACTTCATGACAAAATATGAAACATTTCAACCACCTCCCCAACCTTTCTATAACCACACTAGACCATCCCTTTCTCAGGTGTGTCCTTCTATTGACCTTGTGCTGCAAAGTGATTGGGAATTTCCTTGTCTGTCTTTCTTTTCCCACACCTTATAATAATCACTACCAACTCATGATCCATATTTGCTTGACTTCGTGTTGGGATTTTTATTTCAAAATAGCATGTGCCTTAAATGATGGTAAAAGAATGATAGTCTCTATCCTCCTGATTTACTACTTTGTGTCTAGCCCTTGTGAAAAAAAAAAAAAAAACTCACTTCAAATGGCGTTTATTCACAGAAGCCCTTCAGGACTACTCCCAAGCTAGTGTTACTTTAGTTCACTGGTCTACATCTTTTCTTTCTAATGCTCAGAATCCTACAAATAATATCAGCATAGTGGACACTGGATAGTGTCTGCTTCACTGAAAGTAAAGGAAGAAGAGGATCATCCTTTAGTCTGTTTGGGCATCATGAACAAAAGTTTTTTCTGCTTCCTTACAACAAACGATGACTTTTTCTCTGTCATATTCTTTCTTCTCTTCTGACACCTCACTAGAATGGCCTTCACTACCAACATTGTACCCCTTGTTGGATCTATCACCCAGTGGCTAAACTCTAAGGAACTGGGGCTTTTGTTGCCAATGATGGTGATGATGTTTGTTGGGTTATATTTTTCAGATGTGGCTTTAATGCGTACCCCAGGCTGACATCAGAATCAGAATCCTACCACCTCACTTCTTTCTTTATCTTAACCCTCACCAGAATCAACTCTAAAGATGTTCTATTTAAAATAGACTCCTGGCCAGGCGATGGTGGCACACACCTTTAATCCCAGTACTTGGGAGTCAGAGGCAGGTGGATTTCTGAGTTCGAGGCCAGCCTGGTCTACAGAGTGAGTTCCAGGACAGCCTGGGCTACACAGAGAAGCCCTGTCTTGAAAAACCAAAATAAATAAATAAATAAATAAATAAATAAATAATAAAAATAAAAAATAAATAAATACAATAGATTCCTGAACTTTGATTGAAAGGGGATGTTATAGTCAGAGTAGTGTCTTCTCTCTACAATGACTTTATTTCCAAAACTGTTTGTGACATCAGAATTCATTTCTTTCTTCTTCTAGAAATTATTTTTGAGGAATATTTAACCAAACTGATCTGGGAACTTTATGTAAACACTTTAAAATATACCTATGATAATGAGTTTATATTACCATAGAGGATATTAGTGAGACTCTAGAAAATTAATAAATAACAAATAAATGGCTGAGATCAATAGCTATAAGAAAAGCATAAAGCAAGGGAAATGGATAGATGGTATCAACTGGTGCGCCTCTGGGAAGGTAGAACAGAAAATCTATGAGAAATAAAATGCATAAGACAATAAGCCCATTGACTATGAATACTTTCCTGAATGAGGATCCAGATATTAGCTTCTCAGAACTTTTTCAGGTGGCTAACAAAAGAGAGATCCTCCTTGAAAAATGTCCTTTCAATTGTCTAGGAGATGATATTTACTGAGATCTTTTCCCTCAGTAATACAAAACCAGTTATCTAATGCTGTGAAGAATAAAATATGCCTCTGTCCTTGTCAGATGTGGTTCCTGCTTTGGTGTGATGAAAGACATTCCTACAAGCCCCTTCAATAAGTTGTAGTCTGTTTCTCATTCTTAGGTCTGAATCTACTTCTAAGAGCTGTGATCTGTAACAGGAGAAAAGAGAATCCCAGGTACAGGGATGGCAGGTAAAAAGCTACAAGGGATAAATATAATTTGTATGTCTGAGGTGACAATAAGGCATTCAAGAGATGGCTGAAGAGTTGCTCAGGTGGTAAGAAGTGACATCAAAGAGGTCACTAGAGTGGATGGTTGTGCTGCTGAGTGACATTTTCCAAACCTACCAACCCTACCTACCCTCTGTGGACTTCAAAACAGTAGCTATAATTTATTCATTTTCCCAGTTCTGAGGCATGTGTTTTTCAGATGTTCAATAACATTTGCTAAGTTTATCTTTTTCCTTTAGAAAATGTCTTCATGACACAGTTTTTCTTTTTCCTATCAGAAAGTACCCAAGGGAAAAAGCGTTTAATCAAGAAAAAGCTTTTTTATGACTCACAGTTCCAGAAGTTTATATTGATGGTCCATTGATCCATGTTCCTGGGCACATGATGAGGCAAGATATCAAAGTAGAAGAAAGCTATGTGCATCTTGGTACCCAAGAGGTAGGGAAGAAAAAGATCAGAGGATGCCATGATCAAGATAGACATTTCCAGGGAAAGTCTCCAGTGACCCATTTTCTTGACCTAGTTCCATCACTTGACATTTCTATCACCTCAGATATTGCCACCATCTTGAGACCTTAGGCATCTCACAAGCTCTTTGAGAAGTACTTTAGGTCCAAACTATAGCAGTTATTTCATTGGTATTTATTTGAATTTATTGTCTTCTCATCCAGCTAACATCAAGATTATTTTTAGGCATATACCCAAAAGATGCCCTACCATACCACATGGATACATGCTCCACTATGTTCATAGAAGCTTTATCTGTGATAGCCAGAAACTAGAAACAACCTAGTAGTCCCGCAATGAAAGAATAGATACAGAAGATGTGGTTCGTTTACACAATGTCATACTATTCAGCTATTAAGAACAAGGATATCAGGAATTTTGTAAGCAAATGAATGGAACTAGAAAATATCCTGAGTAAGGTAACTCAGACTCAAAAGGACATGCATGGTATATACTCACTAATAAGTTGATACTAGCCAAAAATGTACAGACTACCCAGGATACAATCCACAGAACTCACAAAGGTTACCAAGCAGAAGGGCCCAAGTACTTCAATCCCACTTGGAAGACAGAAGAAAAAAATCATAGGAGGCAGGGGGGAAAAGAACATGAAGAGGTTTGCAGTTTTGGAGGACAGGAGAGAAGTCCTGAGGACCAGCAGAATGAGTGGAAATATGCAACATCAGGGGTGGGTGGTGCAGGGACCCTCTAGAAAGTTCCAAAGACCTGGGAGATAGGAAATTCTCAGGACTTAAAGTGAGGGAGCTTAAATGAAATGCCCAACAATGGGGAGAGGGAACTCAAAGAGTCTACTTCCAGAAGAAAAACAGGGCATCAAGTGGAGGGATCGAGTTGCCATCCCACAGTCAAAAACTCTGACCCAGAATTGTTCCTGTCTAAAAGAATCGCAGGGACAAAAATGGAGAAGAGACTAAGGGAAAGGCCCAACTTAGGATCCATATTAAGGGGAGGCTCCAAGGCCTGATACTACTACTGATGCTATGGTGTATTTACAGACAGTAGCCTAACATGGCTGTCCTTTGAGATGCCCAACAAGCATCTGACTGAGACAGATGCAGATACTAACTCCCAACCATTGGACTGAAGTCAGGGACTCTTGTGATTGAATTATGGAAAGGCTGGTAGAAGCTAAGGAAAAGGGCAACCCCATAGGAAGACCAGCAGTCTCAACTAACTAGGACTCCTGAGGTCTCTCAGACACTGAGAGACCAACCAGGTAGCATACACTATATGGTCTGAGGCTCCCAACACATATACAGCAGAGGACACCTGGTCTGGCCTCAGTGGGAGAAAACATGCCTAAAACCCTTGAGAGACTTGAGACCCCAAGGAGTAGGAAGGACTGGCTGGAGAGAGGGGGAGACAGGAGGGATGGACATACCCTTGGAGACAGCAGGGAGGAGGAATAGGATAAGGAACTGTGTGATAGTGGACCAGGAGTGTGGCAAGGACTGAATTATAAAAAAGGAAAAGTAATGAGAAAATTTGTAATTCTATTTTTCACAATTATAATATAGAAGAATGATAGAACTAAAGCAATATATGGGCTTAGTTTTAAAGCAAGAAAACTAATTAATAGTTTGATAAAGTAAATAAAATCTTTTTGCCACTTTGAAAAAAACTATTAGATTTTATTATATCTTCTAATCATTTTAAATTCATAATACAATGAAACAATATATAAATATTTAATTAACTATACCTGTCTATTTTGAGGTTTTAAGACCAGATACTGACAACAAATATTTCAGCTTAGCTATGTCAATACAAAGTCACAGTTTAAAATGTTTTAGTTAAAAATAATTCCATTACCTATATACACAAAAATTAAAACATTTTCAAGACCAAAAAAGACTTCTGTGGGTGAACTTGACTGTAGTCAGATATGTAGCCTGCCAAGGATAAAATGAATCATTAAATATTAATAACTATCAATTTCCTGTAGAGCTGTCCTGAAAACACTTACCACAGCTCATGAGCTCCTTGCTATTGCCAGTGAGTCATGTCTAGCTTCTGGTGTGGGGCCGGATCCCTTAATTGAGAACACAGCATTTTACCTCAGGCAAGCCTTATCCTGGACTTTAAATCGGATGCTTAGATAAAGTCAGTGATATATTGGCCTCTTAGTGATGCTATTCGTTCGTCTTCCACACCCACCCTGTACCCAGACATTGGCAACGCTTCTAAATAAAATGTCGAGATGCATCATCGAGCATCATTATTAATAGCATATTGTATTAGTCTTCTGAAGCTGCTCTAAAACATGACCACACACTTGCTGCCTTAAAACAACAAAATTTTATTTTCTCACAGCCTTGGAAACCAGACATATAAAATCAGCAGCATATAGCCAAAATCTGGGTCTCAGCAGGACTGTGCTCTCTGTAGAAGTTTTAGGAAAAGTATATCGTTTCTCTTCTTTTTCTGATGGCTATTGTCACCCCTTGGTTCCTGTGCATGTTTCTTACTTTTCTTACATATTTTTATTTGAAATGAAGGCATGTTTGCCAGGGCTTGTGTATGGAAGTCAGAGAATACCTTATGTGAGTTGGTTGGTACCTTGCACAATGTGAATTCTGGTGATTGAGCTCTGGTCAACAAGCTTAGTGACAATCATACCTACTGAGCCACCTCTCTGGTCTCTGACTGTTTCTGAGCACTATAATTATGTCAACTCTTCCTGTGTGTCAAAATTCCATTCTTATCTATTTCACAAGGATCCATGTGATTGGATGTAGATTACCACAATATACAGAATAATAAGCCCTTGTCAAGATTCTTCATTAACTATAGCAGAAAATCTCAAAGCATCTGCATAAACAAAAGTCCATTTTCTTTGCTATCACCTCATTTGTATTAAAACTTAAGAGACAAGTATCAACTTACCCTTGCTACAATGATGCACAATTATATAGTCTGAATTATGATCAAATTGTTGTTAGAATGGAACAGGGTATTTCTCTTTTTTATTTTATTTTTTACATTAAAAAACATCCTACATGTGCTTTAAAAAACAGAGTCTAGGAACTGGTAGGAAAACAAGGTTGAGCACATTTTACATAGGAGGATTTGTACCTAAATTAAGAGTAATTGTTATATTTGCTCGGCTGAAAATGAGTTAAGGGGCAAACAGATAATAATTTCTCACTGCAAAATTGACTGTCATAATCTAAAATTATAGACTCAACATACTTTCTTGAATGAAAAATGTATGTTGGTACTACTATCATAAATACACAAGGGAGCATCTTTTCCACAGAAAATCTGAGTCTAAATCCATTTCCTTTGAATTTGAGGAGTAAGGTTGACCCAACATAAATAAAATGTCATATTTGGCTTCAGAGGAACTTTATATACAGTTCAAAATAATGCCACTAGCATACTTTCATAAAGGTTGCTTATAAAGTGTTTTTTTAGATCTAATTAAAACAAACTTCTTGATAAATCAATGTGTATGTAAAAATCAAATATTTGTGACATTGCCCACACCTCTTTAGTACCAACTTTAAAAGCATGCTTTGTATTTTTCATACACGTTACTGTTTTATATATTCCATTTTCTTTCTTGTCATTAAAGTGGACTGAGAGTTCATACACCTTGCCTCCACAGTCTCAAAATATATGCCTACCTATGTGGGAAAACTTCTTTTACTCTGATATAGGATACAGTGAAGTCAGATTGTACGTGATATAGAAGTGTGCATCTTTAAACTGTAGATCATGTAACGATACTGTGGAGGACACATGAATTCACAAACTGACTTTATTAAAGTACATTTCTTATGTGGATTTTGTGATTTAAAAAAAATGTTTTATTTTGTTTAGTGCTGGAGATTGAGACTAGGGACATTTATCTGCAGATAAACACTGTATGGAGGGACTTCTCAATCCCACCATGATCTTTTAAAGACCAAACATGATGAAACCTGACCCCATCAGGATAGTGGACAAGTGGACAGTGTGAGCATTTGTGGAGTGCATGCAAACTACAAAAATCATACATTCATTCACATAGCCAGCTTATTAAACAGCTACTAAGGATGAGAAAACACACTCTAGGGGGGTAAAGATAAATTACAAATTATTCTCCCTCAGAGGAAATGTTGGCTGTGCATAGAAATATGGTTTTCAATATTCTACAAAACACTGGCATTTCAGTGTTAGAAAATTAAGAGTAACCTTATAGGTAAAATTGGGAAAAGAAAAGTCGCAGTTTCATGAGTTGTTTTAAAGCAAAGTAGGCCAGTTAAGAAAACTGTGCCACAGACTTGGCTAAGAAAAGCTATCACTCTTACTAATGTGGTCTAAACTTTCATTATTAGAATCATAAAGTTTTAGAGTTTGAAGGGACCATGGCGATTACCTAATGCTATCACCACCACCCTCCATTTCATGGATGAAGAATTTGAATCTTTCTTCACCCCCGTGCATTGCAAGCAGATGTAGCAGAAATAAACAAGAAAAATCTAAATCAATGTGAACAGCAGCAGGGGATTCTCCACTTATACATTAAGTTTTAAAGGGAATAACATGAGGCCTGACCTTCTGCTAAATTCAGAAGGAACTTCTAACAGTAGAGGCTAGCATAGAGCACTGCAGATTAGAAGCATGCTGCCCTGGAGGGAGTATGAAAATCTTGGGCAGGGAATTCAGTATGTGGGAAGACTCTTTTTAGTCATCTGAGCCTTTAACTGAGACCTACATAAAATTATTTCCTAATCAAAAACCCCACCCTAAATTGTTTAGGCCACAATATTATAAAGATACTAATGTAATCTGTACTCATCACAGTATATTTTAGATGGTCAGGTAATTTCCCTTTCATTCTGCTGCTAACAGCATGTGAGAAGCACATAAGGACGTCAACAAGGATGAGGACAATAATTGCTTTGCTGTTTCCCTGCCTAACCTGAAGCACAGATGTACTTCTTAGAATGTTCAGGAAGTCAAATAGAGAGACTATAGATGCATTTCCTGCTTGTAGATGTACCAGTTCTAAAACAGCACTTAAATATGCAAATATTAAAATGGGTGTTAAGGCTTGAGAGTTGAGTAGCTTTTGAGATTTTAGATAGAAAGATATACATTTTAATGTATCCATGTTATGTATGTGTGTGTGTGTGTGTGTGTGTGTGTATGTGCGTGTGTGTGTGTGTGTGTGTCTTGTGCATGGTAGATGGCAGTGTCAAGTGCCCACTTTATTTTTAAGTTTTTCATTGAACCTTGACCTCACCAATTTATCTGGATTGGCTATCCCTAAAGCTCAAGGGAAGCTGCCCTCCTCTCTAAGCCTAACAGTGCTAGGAATACACACATGCATTGCCTTGTCTGATGTTTGCATAGGTCTGAGATGTCTATACCCATGTCTTCATGCTTGTTCAGCTAGCTCAATATTGATTTTACCATCTCCTTAGCCCACAATTTATTCTTATGATGAGAAATCTTAAAATGTCTGTACTTGAAATGTAGCATATTTACTAATTAGTGACCCCTGAAAGATATATTCTACTATTTAAATATGAAAATATTTGCATTAGGATATTATTTTAAGGTACTAAGTAGCAGTTTGTGTTTGGAATATACCCACTTACTCTTTAGCTAGTTTTCACTTAGGAGACTTAAAAAAATTATTTTGAGTAAAAATTAACTCAGACAGTCGACAGACAGATAGACAGAAATATGAAGCTTGAACCTGAGAGACAATTAATGAGTTTAAGTGGTGGCAGATTAATTAACCTGCCCAGATCTCCCTGCGGGTCGCACGGACACACACCTACCTAAGAGCTCTCTTGATTTGCAAATAAAAGACACACACACAAAACACACACACACACACACACACACACACACACACCAGTTAATTTTGATATGTCTTGACTAGCTCAAGCCTGGGCACTTCTAATCTTTTCCATGACTAGCAAACACCCCCCTTCAGTATTCTGGAGTTAACATCTTTAAAATCTATATTTCATCTCTGCTATCTCAGAACCAATTGGAGAAGTGGTCATTACAGCCACTTACCTGAATTCGTACATTCTGGTCTGTCCTATGCTGCTCTCATGGTGATTCTGTTTCTTCTTCCCCTCTCTCCCAGCCCAGGAATCCTAAAAGTCCCACCTGTGTCTGTCATACCAAACCATTGGCTGCTGGCATCTTTATTTACAGAACAGAGCCAACTGGGGCAGGGTCTCTCAGTGTCTTAGATTAGACACTAATCTAAGCAGTTTCGTGGACCAACATTAACAATTTAACACAAGCAGTATTAGGCCAAAACCACTTCATTTCCCCCCTTTTGGTCCATTAAAAAGATTCTTTTCTCTCAGACATAAATTGAGCACTATCATAACAATTATGTAAATTACAAAGTGTGATATAGAATTAACATCTAGTCTATAGCATTGGTCAATAAATAAAGTATTCTACCATCTATCCTAACTTAAAGAGCTTATAATTTTATATCTGAATTATGCTCTGATTTTAGCTTGTATTAACATCTGAAAACCATCCTTTCAAATCTATATCACCTCTCTCGATGATATAACAACTTGAGTTTTATTATGAGACTATAACTAGTCTTCAACCCCACCAGAAATCCGAGAACAAAATAAATATAACTGGAATATAAAGAAAGCACAGAAATTAGCTTCCAAAGCTTAAACAAATTGTAGAGACAGCAGATTATCTGGTCAGTCTCTAATTTATTATAATATTGAAGCATCTGTCTTTAACCTTCTGGCTCAGAATCATTTGACAGACTTTGAAATGAAGCAAGAATATGAAGGAACTATTTTATCCTGTATTGGCAGAGCTTAGCAGTCAACTATCACAAATCTGTCTGTCCTCTTTGGATAGTATTTTGTCTGCAGATAAATAGAGCAATTTTTGTTCAGTGGCTATCAGTGCTCCAGGGTAGTGAACTATTCTGCTTTAATCTGAGTACACACTGAACGATTAGGAGAATAGCAACAGAGGCAGGTGAGATGGGTCTGTACTCCCATAATAGAATAATATCTCAGCCAGAAATTCTACCATAAATACCTCCACTTATTAGCAACCTGGCACATATACACTCAGTAATATCACAAAATCTCCATGCTTCACTCACATTCTGATCTTTTTGTGTTCTCCAAAGGAATCATATTAAGTATTTAGAAAGGTTGATATGACATCAACAAATCATTTTAGAATCAGGTCTTAAGAATAAACCTCCCAGCAAAACTCTCCAAGAATTTAATGATATCATAATAATAGATAGTTCCTAATTAAAACCAAAGACAAAAGAATTTCTACCCTGAGATATCAAGCAAACCCAGAGGAACCCACACTGAACAAACTTGAAGGAGAAAGTAAGACTCTGTATCTTATATACTTCACAGGTTGAGATGACTGTGGTGACTAGACAAAAGGTAATTTCTTATGTTCTTACACAGATGCATCTGAAGGAAGCCCAAGTGTAGCCTCAAGGGAAACTGCTTACAGCATACAATTCATCATTCAAAGAAAGTGACTTTGGAAGAGTAAGAGTTGACACTCTTAATGTCAGCAATGGAATAACAGCACAAGTCAAGGAAGTCCCAAACAAATGAATGGTCATTCTAGCCTCATAGCTCTCTTTCATTGTGTGTGGCCACAGACTATTAAAGTAAACTCGGACAAAATTCTACTGAAGACACAGTCATATTTTTATAAGACTAGGAAAGCCTTCATTCTCAGTTGCCAAATACTACAGCAAGATTTTTATATAAACTCTTTTCTTTTAGTTAAACATGAAAAAAAAAAACCCTCTAAATCTGTCTTTCAGTAAAGAATTTGAGAGTAGAATATAGTTTAACTTTTTAACATAAATGAAGGGCGGTGGTGGCGCACGCCTTTAATCCCAGCACTTGGGAGGCAGAGGCAGGCGCATTTCTGAGTTCGAGGCCAGCCTGGTCTACCGAGTGAGTTCCAGGACAGCCAGGGCTATACAGAGAAACCCTGTCTCGAAAAACCAAAATAAAAGAAAAAAAAAAAAAAAAACATAAATGAAAACAACAGACCTGTTATAACTTAAATGAGACTTTAGCATTATGTATAATTTACAAATTAAATATGTCAATTTAAGTATTAAGAACAGAAGAGTAATTTTTCTATAAATTTTTGAGGTTATTGATTATATTTCATAAGCCATGAAATGATCCTGAAAGTTTCAAATATTTCTTTAGGGACTTCGATTTATAAATATTTCTCAAGACAACTTTATTAACAAAGGGCAGAAATAAAGGAGTGGTAGTTGATTTTCAGGACCTCCTCAGTGAAGAAACAAGTAAGATGGATATTGTTATGGCATTATCACCATGATATTTTATTAAAACTATTTTTGTGGCACCCAAAAAGAATAGTTACTTTTCTCCAGTTTTTGTAAGAAAGGAAACAAAACATTTAGGGTTTTTGTTTGTTTGCTTTGGTTTTGGTTTTTGTGGATTGGTTTGTTTGCTTGTTACTTTGTTTTTTGGAGGGTTTTTTTGTTTGTTTGTTTGTTTGTTTGTTTCCTTATTTGTTTATTTGTTTTTGCTATGAGACCTTTTTCTTTGTCAAAAAATGAGGGCAAAAATGCATCACAAAAGTATGAAACTTTCAATATGAAATATCCTGAGGGAAAATTACAGCAAGTGGGATGCAGTGTAATGTATTGTTTTGAATCTAACACCCTGGGGTTAAAACAGGTATACTATGGTATCAATTAACTTCTACTCAGAAAAAATATTAAAGATTCAGGGCCAAATGCACTATAACTTGAGGGTGACCTTTAAGGCCTGTGTGATGGATCCTGATGAATTGTACCCAGCCATGTGTGACAATCACCAATTATTTTGCCAATGAAAAATCATGCCATCATCTCTTCACACAGATTTTTGTTATAGTCCTTGAAGTAATTATATAATTAACTCTATTTGTGTGAATTCCTGGTGGTATTTTAAGTGAAAACTGAACTATCTCTACCACACTCACACGCACATGCATGCATGTATGTATATGAGACTATCAATACAATATACATATACACTCATATATATATACACACACACACACATATATATATATGATATAATATGTATATATATGTACACACACACACACGGGGCAGTATTAATCAGGAAGTAATTTCAATTTATACACATAAGGCCACAAACCTTCAATTACATTGGTTGTCTCTGTTCTAAAACAATATCAATAAAGTGTTCCCATCTCAGCCTGTGTTCTCTACATTATAGAATAATAAAAGCCAATTACCATCCAAGTTATCATGCCTTAATCTGTAGAAAACAGCCCATATCTGTTGTTTTCTTCATGGCATCTATTAATATGTAGAAGAGAATATAAAACAAAGCTGACTATCTGGTGGTAAGAACACTAAAGAGTGCTGCCCTGGGCTTTTTATGAACACTGGGAATCTTGTTTTATGTGGAAGCTGAATTGTGGAGAACAAGCTCTTTTTTTTTATTGGAAATTTTATTTACATTTCAGATGTTTTCCCCTTACCCTATTTTCCTCCCTCCCTCCCAGGAACTCCCTATCCCTTCCCCACTCGTCTTGCCTCTATGATGGTGTACCCCCACCCACCCTCCCCTGTACCTCACCTCCCCACCCTCGAATACCCCCCCACGACGTCCAGCCTTCATGGGACCAAGGATCTCTTCTCCTACTTGCATATATAGCTGGAGCCATGGGTCCCTCCCTAAGCACTCCCAGGCTGGTGGTTTAGACCCTGGGGGCTCTGGTTGGTTGGTATTGTTGCTTTCCTCATGGTGTCATGAATCTTCTCAACTCCTTCGGTCTTCACTCTATCTACTCTATTGGGAACCCCATGATCAGTTTAATGGTTAGTTGTGAGCATCTGCCTCTGAATATGTTAGACTCTTGCAGACCTCTAAGGAGACAGCTATATCAGGCTCCTGTCAGCATGTACTTCCTGACATCCACATCAACATCTACCTTTGGTGACTGTACATGGGATGGATACCCAGGTGGAATGGTCTGCAGACGGCCCCTCCTTCAGTTTCTGTCCTGCATTTTGTCTCCATATTTGCTCCCTTGAGTATTTTGTTACTCCTTCTAAGAAGGACTGAAGCCACCACCACCCCCCACTTGGTTCTCATTCTTCATGAGCTTTTTATGTGGTCTGTGAGTTGAATGTTGGGTATTTCAAGCTTCTGGGCTAAAATCCAATAATAAGTGATAAGAGAACAAGCTCTTATCAAGAAGGTTTTAGTGTGATTCTACTATTTTTTGATAGCCAAACGCTGAGGTAATGAATGCTTACTGCAGTCTATGGTGCCTCTAATGAGCATATTTCCTTTAAATCTTTGACGAGAAGAAAAACAAAACACACACAAAAAAAACAAAAACACTTTCACTTAATGTACATATAATTTCATAATTTCTGAATGAGTTTACTTCGTATTTGTTTGACAGTAAATCACACTATTTTGGGGTGATAGTCAGCATGCATCTTGCACCCTTCTTTCTTTCTCCGAAGGCACCTGACAGTTCTCTGGCTTGCTTCCTTCACCCCTACCGTTTATTCACAGCTCTCCACTTCAGGAATCTGGTCCCTCTTTCATCTAAGTAGCCCCCACAGTTCTTGAAATCAAAGCACTCCTTATATTCCCACCTAGGCTTTGTCACCACACCTCTATGCAACCAAAACAGCACCATAATTCTCCAAACTTCAGTCTGGAATGAGATGCATTCCTGATACTCCTTACTTCATCTCAGTCCTATTGTCATTATAATAAAAGGAGTATTCTCAACTGCCATTAAGCAGGAATCTGTTCCTCACATAGCTCAGATTTTATGCAGAGACTGACTCATCTTTGGACTTTTGCTGAGCTTTTTGGAATCAGCACAACTGCTTGTTGGCAGAATCTTTGCTGCCTCTTCATTGTTGAAGACACATTACTGATTCTTTAAATGTCACTTGTAAATCGCATAATTCCAAGTTTTCACAGCAGGACTTTAAGCCTGTGTACTCGCTCAGAAATCTAGTCTCCCAAATAAACTGATCAGACAGCTTAATGTACATGCCATTTAAACTTGATTTAGCAAAAGAAGAACTAAGAAGAGACTTAGGATTTTCTTTTTGGATATGTCTCACATTTAGGGTCATTGTGTTTTATTTTACAAAATATCAAAAGGTTACTATGCTCAAGCTTGAAAACATTTTATCTTTCTCTAATGTGTATTTTCTTAAATGAACACTTCATACAAAATTCTGTAAGGCTCAAAACTCTTCTGCTTTAGTGAAAATCAGTGAATAAGCTGGAAGATTCAAGAAAGCTTAGGCTTTAAAGCAAATTTGCGGATAGTATGAATCCTCTGTGAAGAGCTTTGCTAATACAGGCTTACTGTGTTTAGTTGAAAGAAAGATCAGTTATAAAAGTCAAAGTATGTGGCAGGAGGTACAGATGCCTGTACTGCCCTCCTGTTTACTGGAACAGTGGTTGTTCTTAGTGGGTAGTCGTCCAGAGCCCTCTCCACTGCTGCTGGCCCTGGGTATTCCTTAGAAACTGGTCTTAGAGATACCATAGCCTAAAAGCCTGAGTGGAGGACCTGAGATAGGAAAATAGAGTGGATTTGAACTTGTTTATCTCAGGCTTTGGTTACATAGATCCTGTGTGAATAAGGAGACAGCAGAAAAGGAAACAGTGCCCTTGTTATGAAGGTGGGGGAGTTGGTTGTGGATAGCCTATGTTCATTTTACCATGCCTTAAATATGGAGTCAATGAAGAAAGAACGGCCTGCCACATCTGGTCAACAAAATTACTTCTGACCATTTGGTGAGATGTCCTGAATTCTAGAAGGTAGAAGAAAGACTGCTCTCAACCCTCTAAAAACACCTGTAATTTTTAAAAATGTAACTTATTCTTCTTCATCTAAGATTTACATATATACAGAATTTGTTGACATATAATAAAGCACACTTAAAAACCATACAGCTTATAAATGTCATTTTGATGAAGAAAGAAAATTAAGTCCCAGAAAAGACATACCTCTAGAAATGGTTTCTAGAAATGGAACTGTTAGATTGTCTCCAAAAGAGACATTTCCACACATGAACAATAGGGTAGAAAAAAGAGGATGAAGCAACATTCCATGAAGAGGCTGATTATAAAGTTGAGGGAGTTTGTCATCTATAATTGGTGTGTAGAAGAGAAAGTATGCTTTATATGCTCAACACATATTGAATGCCCTAAAAACTAATATAAGGTCTATGTTCATTAAACTGTGTATAACTCTAAACATCACAAAACAAAAGTAATACTCTAGCACTGGGCAAAAGTAAAAAAGAAAAATACAATAACTGCCACAAAGAAGTACCAGGCCAGATTGCTCATCTCTCAAAGCCACACTCATACAACAATCACTGTTGTGTGTTAAATTTCATCCTACTTAAGCATAAATGTGCTGACTGTTATACATATTCTAATTGATATTATTTCTAGATATTTTTAAGCACTTCATATGTCAAAGTTGTACAATAAGTATGGCACTCAATACCTTTAATTAGAATTCTTTGAAATACTGTTGTGTTGAAGTTGTTTGTGCTTTTGTATGCATGCAAAAGGAAAGAAAGGGAGTGGGAGGCAAAAGCTATCCCAGCTTTATGGTGAAATAATTTTGTTTTCCTATGAGCAGTTGGCCATTTCCTGTGTGTACCAAATGTGTGAATAAACAGATGAATCCCAACTTCATACAACCTCAGAAATGCTAAGAAGTTTCTACTATTAAAAAAAAAGAAGAAAAGAAAAGAAGTGAAGGAAGGGAGGAAGATAGGGAAAAAAAGGGTGGAGGGGAGCTCTCTTCTGTGATCAAATTTGGTCTTGTATTACCTGTTCCAAATGTATATATATATTCAGTGTTCTTTTATGCATTTCTATAAATAGACTACATATTGGGACCTGAAACAAATATTAACAAAGATTAAAATTGAAATAACTGCATGCATTCTATCTGCATATACAATGCAATAAAGCTTGAAATCAATAGCAAAATAGTACTTAGAAATTGCATAAACTAATAGAAATTAAAAAGCCATTGTTGAACATTGAGCAGACCAGAAAAGAAATCAAGAAGAAAATTTAAAAACCTCTGTTCATAAATGAAAATGAGAATCCAGTACACTGAGACCTCTGGTGCATATTAAAAGCAGTCCCAAAATGGAAATTTGGAGCTCTAGGTGCATATATTAAAAAATCAGAAAGAAAACAAATAAACAATTTAATGATACACTTATAAGACTTGTGAAACTAAAAATAAAACAAACTCAAATTCAGTGGATAGAAAAAATAATTTTTAAATGAAGAGAATATTAATGAAACAAAAGGAGGACATAATGAAACAAAAATATAACATAAAGAATAATTTAAAATATTGTTTTTAAAGATAAAAAATGATAAATCCTTAGCCTGATTAACCAAAAGAACCCATGAAACTCAAATTAATAAAAGTAGAGACAAATAAGGAAACATTGCAACATACAAAATAATTGAGAATATTTTAAGGGAATACACTGTGCTCTATTATGCTGGAAGACCTAAAATAAATGTATGAATTTATAAATACATCTGAACTACCGAAGTTAAACCAAGAAGGAATAAACAAGTTAAACAGACCCATAAAAAATAAAGAGGATGAAATAGTAATATGGTATCTCTTGACTTAAAAAAAGTCAGGACAGATGGATTCAAGAAGAATAAACTTTCAAAGTATTATAGCCATTACTACTGAAATTATGAAGAAGAACAAGAAGGAGGAAGAGGAAGAGAAGGAGGACAAGGACAAGGAAGCAGGAGGAAAAGGAAGAATAAGGAGGAGCAGGAGAAGTAAGAACTGGAGGAGGAGGAAGAGAAGGAGGAGGAGGAGGAGGAGGAGGAGGAGGAGGAGGAGGAGGAGGAGGAGGAGGAGGAGAGGAGGAGGAGGAGGAGGAGGAGGAGGAGAGAAGAGAATCTTTTCCAACTATCTTTCTACAAAGCCAGTGTTACTCAAATACCAAATCCGATAGACAAGGAAATTAGAAAAAAAGGAACCTGTAGTCCACTGTTGTCATAAACACAGATGTAAAAATGTTCAACAAAATACTTATAAACTTACCATAGACATATACTTTTTAAAAAGCATCCACCATGATCAAATTCCCTTTATCCATGAGACTCAGAAGTAGTTCAACAATAATAAATCAATAAATGTCATAAAACACACAACCAGACTGAAAGACAAAAATCACATGACCATTTCAATAGATGTAACATGATGCCTTTTATAAAAACCAACATTTTTCTTAATAAACATCTTTGAGAACTAGGACTGGTGGAAACATATAGCAACGTAGCAAAGGCAGTATATGACAAACTCATAGACAACCTCATCCTAAATAAAGAAAAGGAAAAAACAATCTCATTGAAGTAAAGAACAAGACATCGCTGTTCCCTCTCTCATTCCCTTTTCAATATTGCCTTTACAACAGGACAGGGGACTAGAGCAAGACTAGATAAACACATAAAAGAAATACAAATAGGAAAGTAAGTTGAATTATCTCTATTTACAGATATGATATTATAACGACATCCCAGAATTCTACCAGAAAAAATAAAACATCAAGAAAAGACCAAGACTTTCAGAAAAATCACTAGCGATTCTTTATACCAATGACAAACACATGGAAAAAGAGATCTTGGAAATATCCTCATTCACTATAAGCCTAAACAAACAAACAAAATTAGCAAAGGATGTTAGACCTATACAAATGAAAACATTGATAAATTTTTGAAGAAAGAAATTTAAGGATGAAATGAAAATATGGAAAGACCTCTCAAGTTCACAGATTGACAAAATTAGTATTTTGAAAATGATCGTTCTAACAAAAAAAAAATTACATATTGAATACACTCTCAACCAAAACCATATGACATTTTTTACAGAAACAGAAAATAAAATAATATAAAACTTCATAGGGAAGCATAAAATATCCCAGACAGACAAAACAATCCTGAACAAAGAGAACAATGCTAGAAGGATTTCTACAGATTTCAAGTTTTATTACAGAACTAGAGTAATAAAAACAGCATTGTACATGCACGAAATAGGCATATACATCAATAGAATAGAGTAAAAGAGTCAACGTAAGCCATTTGAAATTAGACAAAGATGCCAAAATAACCATCTGAGGAATGAGAAAAGTGGGTACTCAAAAATAAGACCCATATTTATTATCCTGTACCAAAAACAAAACAAAAGTGAAAAAATATAAATAAACAAACAAAACCCTCCAAAATTCCAGACAAGTCAAATCCTCAGTCTCAAAGAAGAACCTGGATGTCTATATGGAAGCATAAACATTACCTACCAGATACACACGCAAGAAAGGACTTTCTGAATAGGACTCCATTTGCTCAAGAATTTAGGCTAGCCTTAACAACTGAAACCTCATTAATCTAAAAAGCTTCTGTACATCAAAGGAAACACTCAATTGAGTGAGGAAAGAGCCAACCGAGTGGAGCAGTATCATTGTCAACTAAATATCTGTTAAAGCATTGATATCCAGAATATAAAAATAACTGAAAAAAACAAATCATGAAAACAATTGCACAAAAAATTGTTTATGTCTCATTTTTAAATAACCTATCAACTGAATTTGTGCTGACCATACACTTCTTGTATGTGACCATCCATCAGAAAATGATCAATACTATCCAGAGCCACTCCCTCCAAGAAAACTGGCTTTTCTCCTCCAGAAGGCAACTGTCCATAGTTCCTCAGTTAGGGATGGGAGGTAATAAGTCTTTTCTTCCTCTGTGCTCAAATGCTGACTGTCTTGATATTGTGAAGTCCTTACATAGGCAATCACAGCTTTCTACAAGTTCTGTGTGTTCATTACTCCCGTCGTATCTAGAAGACAGTGCTTTGCTCTGCTCCTCTCCAGTTTCCGGCTCTCAATCTTTCTGCTCCATTTCCCACAACGGTTCCAGAGGTTCGAGGCGGTGTATCATCTCAATGTCTCACAAGGACTGAGCATTCCAAAGTCACCTATTATTTGCACTTTGACCAGTTGTGAGATTCTGCCATCCACTGCAGCACAGAGAAATTTCTCTGATGAAGTCTGAGAGCTGCACTAACCTAAAATTTTAGAGAGTAGTTTGATATTGTGTGTATTAGAAAAATTGCAATAGTATGTTCACCCCTGGGGCCTGAGAGGTCCCCAACCATGCATTCTTGGCCAGTTTTTTTTTCAGTACCAGGCATGTGTTTCCTTTTATGAGACAGCCTTAAATCCAATCAGAAAGCAACTGATTACTCCCATAGCATTTATGCTGCTATTGTACCCATGAGCTTAGCTTTCCATGTTGATTATTATAGCAGTATGAAACATACAGATCTAGATAAGACTTTTGATGATTTTCTCCTCTAACATCTTATATAGTACATTCTATTACTGTGAAAGCTAGCAGGCAGAGAGAGTTAATAGTACTCAGTATCTACTTGATATCAACATGTTTTGTGATCAGTATGTTTGATGATTTCAATATCATAATTTTTTAACCGCCAATAGTTCCGGTAGGCAATCAAAACCAATGAAAATACCGTATATTGTTCTGAGGATTCTCAGAACACCTCTGAGCAGTAACTTGGTTTTTTCTGAATGGCTAATTTAATCTTGAGCAGATAACTGACACTTGCTACTTGGCTTTGAATTTGGTAAACTATGGCTTCTGATATGAACACTAGTATGATAATTTCTATTCAACTAGTATTTCTATTAAGTTAGTATGGTAATTTCTATTAAATTCACTCAAACAATATTTGAACCTTATAAAACAGTAGTAGGCTTCCATATGATACTTTTAAACATCCTTCATGTTAGTATGAATCCTCTCCTCAAGCCCTCCCCCCAGACCCTGCCTCATCATTGCCTCTCTCCCCTACATGTCACCAGGTTTTACTATCTTCTCCTTCCTAAAGCTCTTTCTTAATACTTTCACCACTATCCTTTTAAATGATATTCTATTGCCAAAGGAAAATCAATGTTATTTCACCAAAACTAAGAGAAGGAAATCACAGAGTTCCTAAGCATAACTTCCATAAGAAATGCAGTAGATTAAATCCCAAACACAGTGAGCTCCTTCTGTAGCGCAGCCCACCTATCTGGTCTTCATTGCCAGGGAGAGTCAGCCATTCTAAACAGAGACATGCAGTTTGTGAAAGAAGTAGTAGGCCTTGGGGAACCAGAGAAGGGCTGGAAATAGAGCCTCCACTGACATTTAAGATTAAAACTATCTGGACATTCAATTTTCACAAAATACTCGAAGCATTTCATTAATCGATACAGCTTTCTAGCCTGAAAGCAAAGCATTGGTATGTAATTTGGTATGGGAAAAATAACCTAGGAAAGAACTCAGAACTCCTATTTCTACAAAACACAAAAAATCAAACACTGCTGCTGTCCTATCTGTCTTGTTGGCAAGAACAAATACTTGGAATTATTGACAAACAATTTCAATAAGAAAATAACATTGTCAAGTATATACCAGAGGCCCCGGCAAGTAATAAAACCCAACTTGCTCCTAATATGTGGCATGAGACCTGTTTCATAGGACTTTTGCATTACACACACAATTTCAGTGCATAAAACGTAGACAATTAACCCTTGTTTTATATTTCTCCCAAGAAAAACTTGGAGGCTAATTTGCTTCTGAAGTGGTTTAATTGTCTAAAAGAATTTTTCTCCCAATGTATTTTACTACATAACTGATTAATTGTATTGGTTGAACAAAAGTTCAGAATAAATACCACACAATGTTTGCCCTTATTAAAACTTAATTATTTTAAATACTGAGCTTCCTAACCATACAGCACAAGGGGAAGGCATTTTGATCCCATATAGATTTTGCTTAGGTCAAGTAAACATTGATTTTCATATCCCACAAGTCTCATGGGTACATTTGTCAACACTAATAAGAAAATTCATAGTGAATGCTAAACAACAAAAAGTAATGTCAGTAGCAAGAAATAAATATTGAGTATTGTCTTAGCCCTCTAATGTGTCAAAGTTCTTAGCAGTAATACCAGCACTTAAAACTGAGGGCAGTCACTTCCCGGAACCTTGGGGAAAAGTGGGAACTGCCAAAGAGGTATTGTTTTCCACTTAAACCTATGTTCTCTTCTTGCCATTACATCTACCCTTGGTGTAAATCAAACTCCTTATTCTAAAGTGACATTTCCACTAATAACGCATTAACCCTAATTTCATTTTCCCTTGTCTTACTCTGAGACCTGTCAAGTCATTAAAAACTAGATCAGAAAGTTTATCTATAAAAATACAAAGAGTGGGCTATAGGGTAAACAATTAGGAATTTGATCATGTGAGTACCACTAAGATGTGTGACTGTAGGTCATGAACTCATTGATGATGCCTGTGTAGACAACAATTCTGTGAGAGCAGACATGTGGCTTTTCTCCACAATATTTTTTGTTACAATTCAAATACCACAATATTTCTCAGACTAATTATCTGTAAAAGTGATTGTTCTCCAATTAGAGAAACTTGGTTATCATCACCAAAATTACTCCAAAGGGGCTTTTAGAAACGTGAGATATCAAATAAACTTATGCTTTGTGTGATTTCAATTTCCTTTCTTTTTCCTGATGAGATACAAGGGAGCAATAAGACTTCAAATTGTGTATTTAATACAATTACCACTAACAATAGCAACCTGATTTGTTTCTGAAAATGACTCTTTTTATACTGTTTCTGCCCTCTGTCCTGGCTCATTTTGATAATAAACAAAAGATTCTTTAAATCTAAATAATATGTTTTGATAATCAGAGACTAGTGGCTATATGACCTTTAAATGCTGAATCTCCCCATAAGTAACCTGTCTTATCTATTTAACCGTTTTTATTGCTTTTCTTGGACATGGCATAAAAGTGAAGTAAATGGATATCTGCCCTTCAAAACCAGAGTTCAGTCAATAGCAGAAAGATATGTGTCAAGGAAGTCCCATATATCTTTAAAAGAGCCATCATTTTAAAAAATTGTTCCTCTTATCCTACATGGAAAACCACTGTTATTAATTTTGATCCAACTTCTTTATAATTTATATCAATAAATCCCTGACAAGCTGAAATCCTTTTTCTACGTTTATTGTGTAACAAAGACAACCCACTGTGAGAAATAATGATGCTCACAAATGGGAGGCAAGGAAGCAATAATGGCATCACTTACAGATCATTAAACAAGGAACCTGCACAGAGAGCAGATCTCTGCTTAAGGCTCTGGATGAGGCAAGTAGATTCCAAATGGGTAAATTAAGAGAAGTACCTCACCATGCCCATGAGGAAATCGAAAAGAAGCCTCATCAGTAACAATGATTTATGATGTTCACCAGCTATCAAGTTGCTACATGACTGAACTGTACCCTTGGAAAGAGCTGTGTGTTTTCAGTAAATAATAAAATACTTGTTAAAGTTAATATGTCGTAAGTGGAACGTAATTTTTATTATATCAGTTTTTGATAGACAAAAATAACTATGTACATGTCTTAGCACCCATACACGTTCTTCTTTCAAAAAAAATAGCTAAAGGAAAAAAAAAAGTAAGATTTCTCAAATTCTATTACTACTATTTCGGATCCCATCAAATCCAAGCAAATCTATTTTTATAAAATAACTCAGAAATGTTGCCAAATCGATCACTAACTTCTTCTTTCATCTTTCTAGCTCTTTTGCTCAGGATATCCTCTTAGGCAGATGTCACATCTTTATGTACTTTTCTTGACATTGTCCCAAATCCTGTTCTTTCTAAAGCCTTTCTTGTCTCAGTAGATAACTAATTCATTTTACTCCTGTTCACTGTAGATAAATACTTCCTTCTCTAAACTTTAAAAAAAAATACCAAATACCACATGAGATACACAATCTAATATATATATATATATATATAAAACTCTGGGAATTGTAGATCAAACATAATATTTTGTGATTTGTTCATACTATTATCAGAATTTTGTTTCTATTGATTTCTATGTAGTTTCTCACAATATGGTGACTCTGGTTTGGGACAATTAAATACAAAGCTGGTAGACAGATTTTTTTTCTCTATACATCATCCTTTACAGCCTTCTTTTTGCTACTCTTAGGTAAGTATCTATGCCAACATGACATGAATGCTCTGGCAGTTCTCTGTGTAATTCTACTCAGCATCAAATATGTCATTTCCAGGTTTTCAAAAATATCACAGCCCTGTACTTTTGTCTTTTGCTTACTGTCATGATGCAAGCCTTTTCATCATAAAGTATTGAGGAAGGAAGCGTCATCCCTAGCAGGAGTATGGGCCTCTCCTACAGATCTCACTGAGCATAGAATTTCTGAAGTACCCCATGGCAGTGACTCCAGCCTGCTTTCCCATAGACTGATTGCTCTGGCTCTTTTGTGCATCCTTAGAGCAATGTTTCAAACCACAGAACTTTTGGAGGTAGAAAAGCCTCTCTTGTCATTCCAGGGTACACACTGCCAGCAAGTTCCTTAAACCACTATCTCAGCTGGCTTCTCAGCATTCTGGAGACAAGCTCCACTCCAAATCAAATTTAGTATCTCAGTCTAGGGTGAGATGGTCCATGACATTTCAACTGTCTTAGCTACAGGAGTAATGTTTGGTCCTGAACACATGGCTTCAACAAGACAGAAGGAAGGAAGAGATTCCTGATGTTTTCCCCCTGACTTTCACACATGCAGCCAGGAATGTGACATCTCTCCATCCATATATCACACATAATAATAATAGAATAACCATTTGATGATATGCTAAGGATTAATAAGTATTAATAAATATTAATTCCCAGTTTCCTCTAATTGTTCATCTGTTTATCCTTTTAATATAATGAGCAAGTGATTTTTTTCTCACATTCTATAATTCTCAAAAATGTTTTGATTATTCATGGTTCTTTTCATTTACATGTGCTCTATTTTCATCTTGGCAATTGGCACAGAAAACTTTGATACTGTACATTATTTGAAACAGTGACCACTAAACAGTATTAATTCTTGAAATTTACTAACACGGTATGATGTTTCTCCAATTACTCAAGTTACATTAAGTTCTTTTCATCAGTGATTTTAAATCTGTAATGTGCAACCCATACCAATATTGCATGCCATTAAATTCATAACATTTCTATCACTTTTATGAGTAGCATTTCATTTGATCTTCAAATGATAGTAATAAATATAGAAAAATTAGGTTGACTTCATGCTGATTTTATAGTCTGGAAGCTTATCAAAATATTAGTCCTGATAATTATATATTGCTTAGACATTTCTGTAACACACAGTTATGTACATAGGCCTCTCCTTAGTGATCTGTATTCATATACCGTCTTTCTGTCTTTTCCCTGAGGAAGACTTCAGCATAATGCTGTGTGAACAGTGGTGAAGAGCATGAGGAGAGGTGAGCATGTCTCATAAATGTTCATTACAGGATAGAGACAACTCTCTAGTATTCTTGTCTTGTATTAATTCCGTTTTTCTTACTAATGGGACATATTTGACAAATATATTTTTATATTAGCATTGATCAAATCACATGACAACACATACCACACACACACACACACACACACACACACCACACACACACGCACATATAATTAAAATTAGTTGATTAATCTTCTTTGCTGTTTTTAATATGGTAAATCATACCACTTGATTTATAAACAGAAAGCTAAAATATCTTTACTAGAATAAACCTTCCTTGAACATGAATGCTATTCTTTTTTAATGCTACCTAGTTCAGTTGATTGCTATACTAAATATTTTTTTGACTGTGTTTATAATACACACTAGGCTTTTTGTTTCTGTTTCTGTTTTG
Organism: Mastomys natalensis; assembly: GCA_021653895.1. NCBI lineage: Eukaryota > Metazoa > Chordata > Mammalia > Rodentia > Muridae > Mastomys > Mastomys natalensis. The sequence continues at coordinate 834,656 of JAJTUV010000469.1, forward strand.
TTTTTGTTTTCCACTTGTTTTTTCTTATAATAGGTTCAGTTTGAGTATCAAAATTGATTCTCACAAAATGAGTTGAGATATGCCCATTCTGTTTTCTGAGTTTTTGTGATACTGTTCTCAGATCTTTTAAAATATTTAACACAAATCTCCAGCAAATCCATCAGGACCAGCATTTTATTGTTTATTTTTTTATATTTTTAGGAAAACTCCTTTATTACACATTTCATTGTGATTATGCTGGATTGTTTGTTGTCACACTGGATGACTGTTCACCAAAAAGGCTGGGAATCTAAGTCTCTTCATGTTATTTAAACTGGCAAATATAGGAAATGTCTGAGCTACAGAACTGTAGAGAAGAGGCCATTATTCACAGAATGGACAACTGACAGCGCAGGTGAGGACCACTTTGAAAAGCACAGTCTGTCTTTACTCCCTCCATCATTCCAGCTGCCAATCAACGACCTCCTAAAACTACCATCAGATATATGGCTACAGGAGAGGGGCCCAACAAGAGCCGCAGCCATTGGATCCAGGGTGGACTGATTTGGAACTGACAAGGGCTTCCATACAAGAAGCAGATGACATTGTTCTCCCAAATCGCCACTGGTTGTCCCATCTCATGGACTAGTTAACAGACTGCTCGACTTTTCTCAACGATGCCTCTCACCCATGCTAACCTAGAGGATCCTCATTGCTGTCTGATACCTCGATGCCCCGATCTCCCAGAATGCCTATTTCCTGCTCTGCTGCATTTTATGAATTCCTTTCCTAAAGTAAATATTGTATTATTGTATTCTTGTAATTTTAGTGTATTTATTTTCTGATATAATTCTAATTCATATATTAATACATGACAGGTATGTTTTATTTGCTTCTGTTATATAACATAATTGAACTTTTGTACTTTATCACATTTTTAATTAGATATTTTCTTTATTTACATTTAAAATGTTATCCCCTTTCTCAGTTCCTCCCAACCCAGAAAGTCTCTATCACATCCCCCCCCACCCCCGCTTCTTTGAGGATGATTCCACACCCACGAACCCACTCCCACTCCCCTGCCCAGTCATTCCCTTACACTGGGCCATCTGTCCTTTGCAGGACCAAGGGCCTCTCCTCCTATTGATGCCCAACAAAGCCATCCTTTGCTACTACATATGCTGCTGGAACCATGAGTCCCTCCATGTGTACTCTTTGGTTGGTGGCTTAGTCCCTGGAGCTCTGAGGGATTCTAGTTGGTTGGTATTGTTGTTCTTCCTATGGGGTTGTAAACCCCTTCAGTTCCTTCAATCCTTTCTCTTAACTCCTTCATTGGGATCCCGTGCTCAGTCCAGTGCTTGGCTGTGAGCATCTCCCTCTCTATTTGTCAGGCTCTGGTAGAACCTCTCAGGAGACAGCTATATCAGGCTCCTGTCAGCATGCACTTCCTGGCATCCACCATAGTGTCTGGATTTAGTGATTATATATGGGATAGATGCCCAGGTGGGGCAGTCTCTGGATGGTCTTTCCTTCAGTCTCTGCTCCACATTTTGTGTCCATGTTTCCTCTTGAGTATTTTGTTTCCCCTTCTAAGAAGTACCCAAGCATCCACACTTTGGGCTTCCTTCTTCTTGAGCTTCATGTAGTCTGTAAATTGTATCTTGAGTATTCCTAGCTTTTGAGCTAATATCCACTTATCAGTGAGTGTATATCATGTGTGTTCTTTTGTGATTTGGTTACCTCACTCATGATGATATTTTCTAGTTCCATCCATTTTCCTACGAACTTCATGAAGGCATTGTTTTTAATAGCTGGGTAGTACTCCATTGTGTAAATGTACCACATTTTCTGTATCCATTCCACTGTTGAAGTACATCTGTGTTCTTTCCAGCTTCTGGCTATTATAAATAAGGCTGCTATGAACATAGTGGAACCTGTGTACTAGATATATGTTGGAGAATCTTCTGGGTATATGCCAAGGAATGGTATATACTTAAGGAATGGGTCCTCAGGTAATACTATGTCCAATTTTTTGAGGAACCACCAGACTGATTTCCAGAGTATCAGCTTGCAATCCCACCAACAATGGAGGAGTGTTCCTCTTTTGCCACATCCTTGCCAGCATCTGCTGTAACCTGAGGTTTTAATCTTAGACATTCTGACTTGACTGGTGTGAGATGGAATCTCTGGATTGTTTTGATTTGCATTTCCCTGATGACTAAGGATGTTGAACATTTCTTTGAGTGCTTCTCAGCCATTCTCAGTTGGGAATTCTTTGTTTAGCTCAAAACCCCATTTTTTAATAGAGTTATTTGGTTGTCTAGAGCCTAATTTCTTGAGTTCTTTGTATATATTGGATATTAGTCCTCTATTGGATGTGAGATTGGTAAAGATCTTTTCCCAATCTGTTGGTTGCTGTTTTGTCCTATTGAGAGTGTCCTTTGCTTTACAGAATCTTTGCAATTTTATGAGGTCCCATTTGTCAATTCTTGATCTTAGAGCATAAGCCATTGGTGTTTTGTTCAGAAAAATTTCCCCTGAACCCATGTGGCTCCTCCCACTTTCTCTTTTATTAGTTTCAGTGTATCTGATTTATGTGGAGGTCCTTGATCCACTTGGACTTGAGCTTTGTACAAGGAGATAAGAATGGATCAATTTGCATTCTTCTACATGCTGACCTCCAGTTGAACCAGCACCAAAATGTGTAATTTTTCCACTGGATGGTTTTAGCTCCTTGGGTCTTCAATTCTATTACACTAATCTACCTACCAGTCTCTGTATCAATACCATGCAGTTTTTATCACTATTGCTCTGTAGTACAGTTTGAGGTCAGGGTTTTGATTCTCCCAGAAGTTTTTATTGTTGAGAATAGTTTTCTCTATCCTAGGATTTTTGTAATTCTAAATGAATTTGAGAATTGCTCTTTCTAACTCTATGAAAAATTGAGTTGGAATTTTGATGGGGATTGCATTGAATCTGTAGATTGCTTTCAGCAAGATGGTCGTTTTTACTATGTTAATCATGTCAATCCATTAGCATGGGAGATCTTTCCATCTTCTGAGGTCTTCTTCCATTTCTTTCTTCAGAGACTTCAAGTTCTCATTATATAGATCTTTCACTTGCTTGGTTAGATTTGCACCAAGGTATTTTATATTATTTGTGACTATTATGAATGGTGTCATTTCCCTAATTTCTTTCTCAGCCAGTTTATCCTTTGAATAGAGGAAGGCTACTGATTTGTTTGAGTTAATTTTATATTCAGCCAGTTTGCTGAAGTTGTTTATCAGGTTAAGAGTTCTCTGGTGGAAGTTTTGGGGTCACTTAAATTTACTATCACATCTTTTGCAAATAGGTATATTTTGACTTCTTCCTTTCCAATTTGTATCCCTTTGACCTCCTTTTGTTGTCTAATTGTTCTGGCTAGGATTTCCAGTACTATATTGAATAGACAGGGTGAGAGTGGCCAGCCTAGTCTAGTCCCTAATTTTAATGGGATTGTTTCTAGTTTCTCTCCATTTAGCAATATACAGCTACTGGTTAGCTGCATATTGCTTTTACTATGTTTAGGTATGGGCATAGAATTCCTGATCTTTACAAGACTTTTACCATGAAGGAGTGTCGAATTTTGTCAAATGCTTTCTCGGTATCTAATGAGATGATCATGTGTTACTTTCCTTTGAATTTGTTTATATAGTGGATTATGTTGATGGATTTCCATATATTCTACTATCCCTGCATCCCTGGTATGAAGCCTACTTGATCGTGATGTATATCATTTTGATGGTTTCCTAGATTCGGTTTTTGAGAGTTTTACTGAGTATTTTTTCATCAATATTCATAAGAGAAATTGGTCTGAAGTTCTCTTTCTTTGTTGAGACACAATTATACTTATACTTAAACCACACAAAGACTTTACCACATTTTTCTGTTGGTTTTTCTATTTATCCTCACTAGATTTGACCGTTTTTCTTTTTATTTCCTTATTTTTATTTTGCTAATGATGTAACTGTTACCTCTTTCTCCTGTTTTAACATCTTAAATATCTAAGATTTTTATCTCAGTAATAATTTCTGTAGATTCTGCCAGTGCAAAATAACTCATATCCCTTTAAAGAATAGCAAGATTGTGTATCTGCTCAAGTAAACATTTTAATGTACAGTTCATATGTTCTTTTTCTCTTTCTAAGAACATTTCTATTTCTAACAGCAACCATGCTACAGGAGAGCAACGGCAGCCATAAAATATAGACTGGGGAGTAGATGTCCTTGAGTTCTACCTGCTTTTTTATTTTACAGGAAGTGGGAGCCAGCTTGTGTACCACAGTTTATCAGTTCAATTCTAAATTTAAAGTGCAAGGCAAGAAAATAGCTCTTCTCTGAAAGTTTAAGATTATTAGAACACTTATTGAAAAGACAAACTTCACCAGTTTTCATGTTTGTATTCTTTTATTTTTGCCTCTTCTATCTGCCTGATTTTTCTGTCTTGGTTGGGTTTGGTTTTGAGTTTTGACCCATGATCTAGTTCTACAGTCAAAGCCAGCCCACAGTTCACCTACTGTGATCCCAGGTTCTCAGCATTACACATAGAGTCTTACTAGATGTGACCCTTGTGCTACTTTCAACCATATTAAACCATTTTGGATTTTAGTTATTTATTTTTGCATGTGTTTTTATATAGACAGTGCATATTTGGGTTTGACTTGACAAGTATTCAAGTTGGGGGAATTCTAATTGTGCCAAACATACTAGATATTTGACTATATAATTCTTTAAAGAAGCTATATTATGATAGAATGTAAATGAGCATTGGATAGTTGTGATTTATTAATAACATTGGACCAACACTTATAGCCTGTGTTAGTAAGTAGTTAGCAGAAATAGATTGGAAAAATGAGTATAAATAGGAAATAAACACAGAAGTAATCCATGAGACACAAGAATGATTTTAATTATGTTACTTGGTGTCAATAGAAGTGATCAAAAATTCAAGTAATTAGTAACTTAGAGTAGTAAAATTCAGCTTGTATTTTTAATACCAGATGAACATCATCCTTTCATCTTTTCTACACATTGGATAGATTGTATTGAATTGTTCTCTTTGTATTTAAAACTCTACAGTAACAGAGTAGTGTGGCTGGCAGTAAGAGTAATGGTCCACTCTAGGCACAGATTTAAGTGCCTTAGTAAAAACATCAGTTTTCTAAAACCAAAAACTAAATAACAGTCATACATGCATAATGTAATGTTTGTGTCACCAGTAATAATAAAATGTGATACTGTGGGCTTTACATTCTCCAGTAAAATAGGAAGGAAAAAGTAAAGAAAATGAAACCTTTATCCTTTCCATACCACAGGGTTTCATAAATATAAAAATACACACATTACAAATACAGTTGTACAATTATAAACTATCACACAATTATAAAATTTTGTTAAATTGAGTTTTCTCAGTCATCTCTTCTCATTGATGTTATTTCCAAGATGATTTAGTCAGTAAAATTATTTCTTCTTGACATATTTGAAGTTCCATATGACATTATAATATTTATTTCTAACCAGTAAAATAGTCATTAGAAAATTAAAGAGAAATGAGAAGCACTTTATAAGGGTTCAATTCAGAAGAAAGAGACTCTGACCACTTATATAATGTATATTTGTGAAAGAGGAACTACAGAAATTGAAACTTAATCACAAAATTCCAATTACATTATGACAGAGTAGAAAAATAATTTTAAAACTTATACAGAATCCCCAAAACACATCTTTAATATCCAAAGTTATTCTGAGGAATATATGAATAAACCAATAAAGAACAAAGTAAATGAATGAATGAATGAATGAACGAATAAGAACAAGTCAGAGATATAACAATATATTTTCTTCGAATATGTTTCAATGCTATAGTGACCAACGCAGCAAACTACTTGCACAAAACCACACAGATCAATGGGACAACAAACAGAAAACAGAAATAATCCACTCTTGATGTTTGGCCATGGACACACCATATAAAAAAGAAAACCTCTTCAACCTGGAAAAACAGAACTCTTCCATTCTTTGTCTAAAAATAACCTCAAAGTTTTTCAAATACTTACTGTAAAAACGGGAAACTAAAATCAGTACAAAAGAGACATAAGACAATCCCTGGTGAATGTAATGATTTTATCCCTAGGCAGGTCACCAAAGGCACAGGCAACAAAAGCAAACTATTTATTGTAAAGAATACTGCCCCAAATTATAATGAACTAAAGATGCCTGTGGTGGTTTGTAGTGTGAGATATTTAAATCTCCACCTGAAATAGGACAGGTCAATGAAAACACAACTCAGTAATTATGAATATAGCCTGTAAGCCTACACTGGGCAGATACCCCTACACTACTCTGTTCCCCAGCTATGAGACCCTTATAACTTGAGGGTTTTCCAGACCCTGCGTTTGTCCTTCTACCTCCTGTTTCCCAGTCATCCTCCTCCATCATCCTCCATCATCTTCTCTCTCCTCTCTTCTCCCCAGTCGTCCTCTCTCTCCTATCCCCAGTCATCTCTCTGTCATCTCTGTAGTCTTCCTCCTCCATTGTCTTCCTCCAATCGTCCTCCAATCGTCCTCCAGTCGTCCTCCAGTCCTCCTCCCCCCTGCTCTCTTTCCACCAACTTTATATCTCTACCTTTCCTTCCTCTGCCCAATCACTGTCTCCAGCCTTTATTTTACAAATTAAGATGGGCAGAAGATTCTCTAGAAATCACCTGTGTAATGACTCACACCTCCTCTGCAGCCCTTCACAGGAAAGGGGAATTAGTATCAAAATACAAGGCCCAGGCTATCCACAACAGTGGTTTGAATAAAAATGGCCTTTATAGGCTCACATGCTCATGAACTAACCATCTAAAACTGTAAACAAGTCCGATGTTAACTGTTTTCTTTTATAAGAGTTGTCTTAGTCAGGGTATCCCTTCACACCAATAGAACAGTGACTACGACAATGCTATACACCAAAAAAACAAACAAAACAAACAAACAAACAAATCAGACATTGCCATCTTCAATGAGTTGTGTAGATGTTGTCTTCAGCAATGGGGCATTACTATCAGTGTGGAAAGAGCAACCTATGGACTTGACAACAGAATGAGTGGTTTGAGGATTCCTGTGATGTCCCTTTGGCAAACAACATAATTGAATGTAACCCAGTGTTGGTACTGGCCACTTCATTTGGTGACAAGAGATGGCCAGTCGGGACTCTGTCTCCCCAATTATATAATGATTTCATTTAGACTGCCTTCCTATAGGTATATATTTTGGAAAGTTTCTACTATGTTAAGTTTCTATACTACCCTTCAAATGGCCCCTTAATTTTAGCTGTCTCTCACATGGCCTCTTCCACAATTGCTTCTCTCCTCTATTTCCCCACTTGATCATCCCAGTCCAGACCCAACATTCATTCATAATTACCTATTCTATTTTCCTTTTCTAATTTGATCTATCTGTTCCTTCTAGTCCCTCCCAACCAATCACTGATTTGATTTAAGGTCCATTCCAAGTGATGGAAAGCTCATCCAACACTGCTTGGTGACCAAATCCTGAGACCAGGAAAGTCCAGGAGCCATCAGCCTTACCAAAAACTACAGGCTGCTAAGGAATATTGAGGTAGGAGGAATAGTCTTGTCCAGGCAAGAGCACAGCAATTGGTTATTCAATATCAACTGGTAATCCTGAAAACGTAGATTCAAGAACATCATACAAGCTGATGCAGGTTATATTTAGGAAAATATAGGTATATACACATGCATATTTGCATTCATAACAGTAAAAAATGAATTTAAAAGACAGCAAGTACATGGAGATTGGTTGGAGGGGATAAAGGGAAGGGAGAAATGTAATATCTCAAAAATAAAAGTAAAAACAATAAAATTTCTTTTAAGAACAAATCTATACATTCAAATATGATCAATTTTCCAATTGCAATGTGTCAATGTTTTCTAAAAGGAGTTACATACTATGACATATGATCACTTTTCAAGGTTAATGAGAAAGAGATAAAATAACTTCTCAGATTTTGCCTTTGATTTTCTTGTTCCTGATGATTCTATATCTCAACATCTTCAAAGTATTGTTTTATGAAACTTACACTTCAATTGACATACCTCTTAAAATATCCTCTAACCTTAATTGCTTAAATCTTCAAACTTAACTTTCATTATCCGTAATATTTACCATCCATCAAAATTTACAATGCTGTAGGAAGATCAAGATTAAAATGACTCAATTAATGTCTCTCATCAAAACAAATGACAGATGTTTAAACCTCCGCATGAGTTTTGCATTTGTAACATAAAGCCAAGAATTCCCTCATGATTCTGTGGCAAACACTGTTCAGATATTGTGACATAGAAGAATTGGGTTTCTAATTGAGATTAAGAGCTTAGAGTGGGTGTGGTAAACACATATTCCTACCCCTTTGAATTATGAACAATAATTCTGCCTAGAGGCCCATTTTCCATATAATGATAACATGTACTTTCCCCTAAATTAGGCATGAGCTTCATGAAGTAGGTAAAAATTTAGAAGATTTTTGAAGTTCAAATAACAGAGGCAGGCAAACAACAGCCTGTTTTGGTCTAGGACAACACATATATCCCTACAGTCCTGAAAACATGTTTTCTAATCAGTATACACTGTGCTGAGGAGTGACTGCAGTCTGGAACATTTACCTCACATGGGAGCAGTCAGTTAGTTGGGGCAAACAGTACTGCATACCTTAATGGTTCTTAAGGGCATCTTTCTAATACAGTGGAGTACACTTACCAGGGTTCATTATGATGAGTCTGAGTTGTCCGGAATGGGTAAATTATGCTCTCCATGCTCTGTTTCTTGAGGGATGCTCTTTTTAAAAGGTTTAAAAAAAAATCTTAGGTAAACTAGAGAGAATCTATCCACAAGACGGGGGTTGGGGGGGAGTGAAGGATGTAGAATACTCTACTTGTTTCATTGTTTTCAGAAATCCTTTCAAGTACTTTTGGGATAGGACTTGGTTTACGAACATGTCCCAGGTCATTATGAGATTATTTCCATATTTACAACTTAACAAATTCTAAGATAGGCCACAAACCAACAGCTGTACTTTTTCAAGAGCTACAAAAAAAGAAAAATAATAACAATTTTCCTTAACCAGTGGGGAAGGTAGGTTGCACAGAGAGAAAAAAAATAAATCTTTCAGACCAATCATTTATTGGCACCTGAGTATCAAAGAAAAGATATATGAAATCCTCAGTCCCCACCCTTTTGGCCTAGTACATGTGCAGGAGGTGTGTACAAGCTGAAAGGCGCAAGAACCCACCAGGGTCAGTGTAAAGGTGCTCCTTGTATCTTTTCCTGTGTTTTCTGACTGGTGATGTGCAAGAGCACAGCTGAAACTCTTCAGTATTTAATTTCTCAGTAACAATTAGCTTTCTTTAAAATGGATTACAAACAAAATCTTCAGATATGTACAAGAATTAAAACACTTTGTGGGAACATCCTAAGATTTTTAAAGGAAGAATTGTCCCTTTGCTATCCAAAAATTTTAGCTGAACTTTAAATTCATGTTTACAACTTTTTAATCAAAAGAATAAGTTTCAACATCAAATTCATTTCTAGAAAATATAAACAAGCAGATAAGGATGCCAGAAAGTTTACTAAGAAAGCAAAAATAGTGCTTTGAAAAATCTTTAAAGCATCCTTCTCTATTCTATAAAAATTAAATATCATATAACTTTGACACAATAAACTTCAAACAACTCATTAAAATTCATGTAAGATTAGAACCATACAACACGGTACAAATATAATAACTGTATGGTGTATTCTGTAAAATGGTAAAAAAAAAAAAAGGAAGAAAGAAAGAAAGAAAGAAAGCTAAACTCAGGATCATATTTTTTCTCCATTTGTTTTATTTTAGAAATTATAATTTATTTACAACATTTCTCTTTTCCTTTTCCTCCTTCCTGCCAGGTCATCCCAAATATCCCTTCCCAATTTCCTTCACATCATGGCCTCTATTGTTTTACTATTATTATTATACACACACACACACACACATGTGGTTAACACATGTGTATGTGTGTATGTGTATGCTATATATCATATATATTCTTGAATACATGTTTATATTTATTCACATTTATATTCTTAAATATAACCTGTTTGGCCCATATAATGCTACCAGCATGAATGTTTCCAGGGATGGCCATTTGATACAGGACAGCTAATTATTGTGCTCTTTTCTGGGGAAGACCACCAATCCCAATCCCAGGTTATTTGGTTGCCTATAATTCTGTGTGTATGGATGAGGCCTCATGAGCTTTTCTCTGTCCACTGTTGTCATCCTTGTTCAGC